>JANHJO010007616.1:208771-219354 GCA_032468235.1 Pseudoxyrhopus heterurus | reverse complement strand
TAGAGGACAGGAAGGCCTGGAGGAACGTTGTCTATGGGGTCGCGATGGGTCGGACACGACTTCGCAACTAACAACAACAACACATTTTCTTTAAACATCATGAAAAATTTCTTGATGGATCTATTTAATAGTGGGAAAGTTTATCTATTGAGTTATGAATTTTCCATCTCTGAAAGATTTGTTTAAAAGGGCTATACGCCTACCACTTAAGGATAATTTAATTGGTTTTTCTGCATATTGCAGAAGACCAGCTATTCATTTTCGTGTTTTGTTATTTGATATTATCCAAAAAGCAGCATTTTTATCACATTTTCCTATTGAATGGTTAATAGGAGTAAGAAAATAAGTAGAATATATCTGAACCTATGAAACAACATGGACCTTGGAAATACTAAAGACAAAGATATTCTCCTTGGTCATAAATCAGTTTAACACACCAGACTGCATAAATATTCTTATGACAAGTCACATGGTATTCCTTTACAATAATAAATGCATCCCGTGTTGTAAAATGTCCATTAATAATACAGATTTCTTGATTCCTGGTAGAAAAGTAGCACTTAAAAGCAAAATGATTCCTTTGTCTTGATTAGAGGAAGTAAAGAAACCAGGCCTAACATGCTTTATATTATGGTTATGCTGCATCAGCTATGCAGCTTTATATTACCTCTATTTTCCCCTTACCATCCAGGAATATCATTAAAAAAAGATGTTTAAATCTCTTTCATCATCATGCCATATTATACCAATTACAGCTGCCCCCTCCTGTTCACTGCCAACCAAGTACTTGATTATTGATTTATGTTTTGCTGGCATTAACTTTGCAAAAACTTTCAGAAGTCTTTCTTGGGCTATGATAGGATGTGATTTGTATTTTTAGATCCCATGTTCTCAAAGTGAATAGCTTAAATGCCTATTGAAAAACTCTATTAAAATACGGCTTATTTCGTTCACTATGAAATTCATAATGAAGTCAATGGCTTTTTTTCTTATAATCAACTTTTGTAACACAGAGGGGCAAAAGTAAAATTAACTTTAGTTACATTCTTAATTAAAGTTAAATAGAATCAGACACTTATTGATTAGAATGATTGCTAATTATTATTCCCAAAGGACTGGACAGATGAGCCAAACACGCCGCTACTTAAGTTATATGTTTAAAAAAAATCATACTTTTATGTTTTCTATTTGACGACTGAAATGAAATGAATCTGACCTGTGAAGAACAGTAAAAGATGTGGATAAATTTAGCCTAAAAGGAAAAGAGGGACAAGATAAAGCAAGCCTTCCAATAGTTGAAGAGCTGTTACAGGAAAGAGAGTGTGGATTTATTCTCCAGAGTAGGGCAAGAACCAATATATGAAGTTTTACAGAGGGAAAGTCAAACTTGACTTTCCTGCCCATGAGAGCTGTTAAGTAGTAGAACAGCTTACTTCCTAGAGATGTGGGATCACTGGGAGTTTTCAAGCAAAGATTAGTTAGCTATTTGTCAGGGACAGCCTGAGATTTCTGCTCTGGGTAGCGGTTTGGATTAGAAGACTATGAAGATCCCAACACTATAGTTCTATGATTCTATATCTAAAAGACCTATAACAAAACAAATCTAGGTATGTTTTTTACATTCATATAGCATGAAACTCAAGTACTAGATTCAAATTATTTAGAATTTTACCAGCTGAATACTTTTCAGCACAATGTAGCCCAATACATGTAAAATATTGAATGATCAATTGATACAGTACAGCGGAACCTCAGGTCGCGAACACTTCTGATCGTGACCAATTCGGGCTCTGAACAAAAAATCCAGCCGATTTTTGAATCGGGTCATGATTCAAAAATCAGGTGGTGAACAAACATGGCCGTTGCAGTTTCCTTTCCACACTGATTTCCCCTTCCATGCATGCGCAGAATTGTCTGTGCATGCGCAGACAGTGTTGCTTCCGATCGCAACCAAATCGGGTTGCAACCGAAGTCCAGGAACTGATTACGGTTGTGACCCGAGGTTCCACTGTATGCACTAAAGCAACACTAAGCAGCACATTATATTGTTGCCAAGTAAATATTATTAGTATTACACATCAACTTTGCCCCAATGCTTCATTTCACAATATCATAACTTCAAAATAAATCAACATTGAGGGCTGTATATTCAAAGTTAATCTTAACAATAAAGAAGTTCATCAGTATATATTAGTGACCAGTTTATGAATTATGAATTGTTTAGTGCTTTGTTAACTTGGAGAGTTAACAAAAAAAACGCAAGCATGACAATTATATGCGGTATATTTAAAATGCTTTAGTGTTATAGACAGTGGCATATTCCTTTTGCTCCCTTTTGTTTTCTTCTTGAAAATATTTAAATTATATTTGAAGATTTCTATAGCTCAAATATATTATATTTTATTTTTAATTTTTCAAAAATAATATGCAGTTTTAATGCAATGTCAATTATACATTGGACTGATATTGGAAGTATTTTAAACATCTTTAACAACAAAGATTACTGTGGATTAGTGGCCATCTTATCTTCTGCATATTTACTTACAGGTAATTTTCAGTGCATTTTGTGGAACTCCTCATATATAAAAATGATTGCAGCCTGAGACTGTCTTTTCATACTGACAAATGAACAATGGTTGAGAGTTTTGAGATAAAAGTCCTGAGAATCAACTTTTTGATTTGGTAAAGTACTAATCATTAACAACAGTTATAGCATTCATTCTGTAAATCATCCTTAACAAATTAGAGTTACTCAAATTTCATATTTAATTTGATACCATATTTCTATTTCCTTGACACTGAAGCGGAAACTAACATGCAAGCTATTAAAGAAGAAAACAGACACAAATCATTGTTAACTTTAGTACACTGAAAGAAGCTGTCATCTAATTTCATTGCTGGACATAAACCACTGCAAAACTAAGCCCATCAATAAATAAACAGGGGGGGGGGGACTGGTGGCTCCATATTCACTGAAACATTGAAATAGCAGGAAGGCATTCCAACAAATAAAAAATAGATGGGAAAGCCATTAAAAAGAAATAAAAATGCTTTTGTGGTTAAAGAAAAATTGGCTCTGAAGGGTAATAATGGTCCCCTATGATCACAGGTCAAGTACATTAAAAGTACTATTATCTGAGGAGCCTTTCATATACTTGTCTCTTTTATTTGGTTTGGATGGTCTGTAGAACTTCCTTCATATTAATTGCTGCCAAAATGGCTTTTGTCTGTTGGTATTTCATTTTTAAATTCTGGTTCTCAAACTGTTGTTCCCCTACAAGCCCTTCCCCAACTTTAAATAGTGTTAAAATGAGTCACAGGCAAATGTTTGACATATAGACTCTCTTATCTAGAGTGATATTTTTTATGAAATTCAAGGCAAATTGGATACGTACACACACACACACACACACACACACACACGTACACACCCAGAGGGAATATTGTAAGGTCAATGTAAAATAGAGCCCCCAAATAAGTAATTTATGAATCTTAGCAGGATTAAATAAACTGACCATGGGAAACATTATAAAACAATATATTGATGAATCACTAATACTTCTGAGACATTTCTGCAAAAAAACCCAATAATGCATTTATTCTCTTGATTATAGTTCATCCTACAGTCCATATATGTGAAACAGTTATTTGAAAGAGATTATTTCATATATGTGGATGCCACATGTATGTGAAAGGCCAACTTCTAAAAAATAATTGAAACATGCATATCAATCAAATAAAATATTTGGTTGGTTTTTTATGTATTTTAAAGCATGAACTGAAGTTGGACAATAATATTCACACAACTGTTGAACAAACTTGTTCATATGTTAATGCACAAAGTAATGTCTCTGTTTGTTTGCCATACATACATCCATTCACATACCAATTGCTATATTGTACATGTGTTAAAAGTGTGTATGCAAGTTCATTTCTTGCCAGAAACCCAATATTATTAGGTTGCAGATGTAAAGAACAAACAGCTCTATGTCTTCTTTTAAATTTTGGCACAAATATACATTATAATGCTGAAAAAACATTCTGGGCTGAGACTATTTATCTGAATACTGAAAGATTTTGTTTAATTTATACAATTTAATGATCAAATGTCATCAAGTTATAAATATTTTTTTCTAGTGAACACAAACATTTCTGTTACATTCAGTAATATGGTGAATATTAATAAGGGCTCTTTTGATTATGTTGTTTTCTCAGATAGGAAAAATCAATATGAATTGACCCATCATACTGAAAAAAATGCACATGAATTCCACATGTTATGTTATAGCAAGCAACAAAACCTTATAAATCAGTCAGCAAATAAAAGTATCATTAAAAACCAGCGAACTTTCCATATTTAAATTCCACAGTGACTGAAATAATTTAAGCACTTATCTTCATACTAATACCCAGTGTTTCTGAATCTTTGCTTTGCTATAAATTCAAATATCAAGAATGAAAACAGGTAGAATAACTGTTGGGAAGAAAGCACACAAAGAGCATTCCAAAACAATAAATACAAAACATTTCTGAGAGGGAAGTGAACGAAAAGTCATCTCTCTCCCTAAACTATCAATTAAGTCAGATATCGGAAATTAGGTATTGGAGCCTTCGCAGATGTTCTTCTCACATAATCATTATATTTTAAAAATGCCTAGATCTTGTGAAAGATTCCTGATACCCTGAGGAGTTTCAACCAATCACATTTTCCCTCTATATTTTCTAAACATGTTGGACTATCATTCCCAACCAGAAAATCTCTTATATAGGGAAAACATTATATTTCACTAGAAAAGAGGAATATAAAAGATTGGATTATGTAAAGCACATCTTCTTCTGAGCCTTACCTACTTCACGCTCCCATAAAAATAAAGTACCCCACCCTAATTCTTTATATTTTCTGGAACAAAGTTGGGAAAAATTCTTCCAGATGATGCTGAATTACAACTTCCAACTTCTTGTCAAAGAAGAAACAGCAGAAACAAAATTGGTTTTCACTCTGATGACTGACCATAAAGTCTGGACTATATATATTGACCCCTATGGTCTACAAAGACAAAAGTTTCATATCTTAAACTAATATTTTTGTACTCAAGAGGGTTTCACCAATATCACCTTTTAATAAATGAACACAGGAAGCATAAAGTTAAATTTCCACTTTTTGTCTTCTCTATAATAAGTGGCTAATTTCTATGGCCTCAGCACCATATAGCATCACTTATACTTAGGCCTTTGTTTAATTTACTGTCAAATAAATGTTGCTTCTCTTTCTAACTCTTAAGTGAAAACTGCCTAATATGTTTATGCCAAAAAGCCCATTTATTAGAAGCTGAAAAAAATCTGTTGATGAGTGAAAACGTATATCCAGTCCTGCTGATTCATTTCCACTACAAGTGATACAATAATGGAAGAATAACCCCAAGGGATAATTTATCACTAACCATCAACACTGATATCTGATTATGTTCCCAGTTGGGGCTGGGGGCTGGGACTATGGGGAAGGAAAGAAAGGAGGTAGTCCAAAGTTCAAAATAACAATCTAACTTTTTAATTTTTATTTTATTATGGAACTGATAGACTTTTCTATTCTGGATGAAAGAAAATAATTAAAAGATTAGCTGAGTGTGAAATTAAATAGCATTTTTCTGCTGCATGTTAAAGAATCTGCAGAGGAAGTGCTTGAATTGAAACAAGCTTCTGAGTGGTTTTGATTTTGTACAAGAAAATGAATCCAATTTTTTAAAACAACACAACATACTGGAAAAAAAATCAGCCTTCCTTCAACTTGCTTTGCATTGTCAATACAGCTTAAATAATAGAGGGTTAAAGTAAGTTTTCAAAATGATATGTGTAACAATATAGAAAACTAAACTTGGATCATTTGAAAAAATCTTCCAGGTCACAGCAGTTTATTAAGTATTTGTATTAGAGTGTTTAAACAGTTATTTTCCTATTTTTTTTAAAAAAATAACCACCTTCAGTCCAGCTATCAATTACGAAAACACTTTGGGAAAGGACGTTTTTAGAATGTGAAACATGAAATGTAATTTTTGCATACCCTGGGTGAGGAAATGGCTATTTGAGAAAAAAGATCAGGAGCCCCTCTACTGGCATTTTTGACTTGTAATAGTGGAGAATATACTTTGAGAATGAAACATCTGCAAGATGTAAGTTTAGAAACCTCATTTTTCAACTTGTCTTGTTTTCTATCCATGACAGTGTGCCTTTTGTCTTCCTAGTATTGTGGTCTTCCTTTTATCAGCATATCACCTGCCTCACTATATGCAAGAAAAACTCAAAGCTTTTGTATTTGTTTGACAGAGAAGGAACAGCAGAAGCAAAATTGGCTTCCATTTTTACAACCAGTCTACTGAAGATGAAATTGTGTTTTTGACTAAGTTCAGGATAGCATTTATGGCAAAGCATCTCCTCATATTACAGTTCTCATGCACCTCACAGGAAATTAGATTTGTAAGCATGTTTAAAATTTCAGTTTGACCATCTGGATATAGAAGATGTAATCCCAGTCGATGAGTGAGCTGGGCCATAGTACCTTGTCTCTTTGCAAGTACGGATAATGGGTCTATGTTTCCTCACTTGAAGGAAAAAAACTTCAAGTGAGTTTATTTGACACGGAAAATATTCAAACTAATTTTTAAGGATTTCCCCCCTAAAAACATTGTGTGTACAGATCAGCATCAGTCTGTTCAATTTTGCTTCCTGTTTTAAATAGTAGGACAATTGTACAGTTTTACACACTGGCCTTTTAAAATGCCATTTTAAATGGTTGTACATGTTTGTGTATAACTGCCTCTATCACATACAGTTTTTGTTTACATCTTTTTCTAATAATGTAATTATTTCATCCCCCAAGAAACATTATTTTAAAGGAACAAATTTACTGTATATCATTTTTGTTATGGAAATTTTCCCAGTGTAAGCTCTTCAAGTACATGCACTCTAGCACCCTTCTCTCTTTTATATAAAGCTGTCAAATACATGTTTTTCCCCAAGTCATATCACTCAAAAGCAAATGTTTTTCATATGAGAATTTTTGACATGACAAAAATGATTCTATCAAATTTCATCACTATCACCATCTATGCTACAATGGAATGGATATGGAATCCATCTTGGATAATCTTGTGAATTTAAACCTGTGATACATTTCTTTTATTTTTCCAGGTTATGATTATGGCCCTTAACTAAAATATTATCTGCCCCAATAGTGCATCAAATATTTTCACTATGCAATGGAATTTCAGAGCTTTGAGCTCACAAAAATGTAGACTGCTCTGCTTATTTGTTGTGACACACTGACTTTTTTATTGTGCTTTTGCATACCATTAATTTAAACCAATGTCTGGCTGCAGCAGATCAGGGATGGGAAATTTAATGTGCTTCAGACATTTTATGCACTTTGGTTGGGATTGATAGATTATGAAACTTCAAGTATCCAAGGATAATGGATTGGATGAAGGCTAATTACCTGAAATAGATCTGTGAAAAGTTGGAATCACTATGGGAGACCAATCTTTGATTTAGGAATTGCCCAGCTTCCTAGTTTAGGACATCCTTGTATTCTGAAACAAGACTTACAATTTGTATTACCAGAGCTGCTGCTGAAAAGTCTGTAAAGATTTGTAACCAACTGATCAGAAATAAGATTTTTTTTTGTTCATGTAGCTTTTAAAATGAAACAGAGAGAGAGACGTCAGGTAATTACATTGTTTGCTCATTTTATACATTTGGTTCATACAGAATGCTCTAGAAACTCTCTGTATTAATTTGTAACTAATTTAATAAACGGAGAGTAGTGGACATAAAGTAGTATATAGCCATGGCATTTGACATGTTCTGTGATTCCCATGCATTCTACCCTAAAAAGTTGAAATTTTCTTTTATAACATAAAATGACTTGATTTATCTATAAACCAATAGATCCATTAAATCCAACAAGAATTAGGGAATTATTACTAAATGTGATTTAGTAAAAGTAAAGTAGATTTGTGCTTTTTGTATTTTCTTGATCTGTATTAGTGTTTTATCTTTGTGTGTAATAAAATTATTACAGAGGTTTCAATTTACAAAAGAATAACACATTTGGACTGAAGATTTGCTTTAGACAAATCAGATTTTATCTTATGACTTTCAGCAGCAAACCTCAGTTGAGAAATCTCCTTTACATATGAATGTCCTAATGGTGTCTGATGTGTTTTCCATGATCTCTTACTGCTTTTTGTGTATCAGTAACTTCCATGGTTAGTTGGTTGGTTGGTTGGTTGGTTGGTTGGTTGGTTGGTTGGTTGGTTGATTAAGAGCTATCAAGTCACTGTTGAGTTTTAGCAACATAGATTTTTTCCATGAAACTTCTATAGCATTGCATTTTAAATTCTAACATGCCTCATTATTGCCAATGAATAATCCTTCAGAATGCCCATAGAAATATAAGATTTCCCCCCTACATATCAACTATTTGTAACTTCCTCTACTACCACCACCTTAGAATGATGATAATTTAATCTAATTTTACTTGCATTGACTGGTAGGATGTCTCCAGGAATTTAAACTCATCCTTTGCTAGCTACATGAGGAGAGCCCAGGAATAAAACCACACTTTTAAAAAGAAAAAGTTCAGAAAAACTGGAACAGAGTCTATGAATTGCAATGAGATGATCAGGGAACAAGAAACTAAGCCCTATAAATAAAGATTGAAACTAAGCCCTATAAATAAAGATTTTCCTTTTGGAAAAATAGACACTTCATAAAGGAAAATAATTTCACATTATGGAAGAAGTGCTATCAATTCAATGATAATGGGAAGTTCACCAAGGTGGCATCCCACACATTGCAATGTTTCTCTGGCATGTCTACCTTTTTTTCCCATCATTAGTGTCTAGTCAACAATTGGAAAAATACAGATGCGAATACATCATCTTGTAAGTCCCTTTATTCCCTTTACAACTTTGAAATGAAAGAAAATGTAATTTCTTTATCAGTTTCTGAAGGATAAACCATTATACAGAACTAGAATTAGAACTAGAATAGAATGGAGCTGAAAGGGACCTTGGAGGTCTTCTAACCCTATACCATTTCAGACAAGTGACGGTCCAGTCTCTTCTTAAAAACCTCTAGTTATGGAACAATCACAATTTCTGAAGGCAAGCTGTTCTACTGGTTAATTGTTCTCACTGTTAGGAAGTTTCTCCTTTTCCAGTTGCTTCTCTCCTTGATTAGTTTCCAATCATTGTTCCTTGTCCTGCCCTCTGGTGCTTTGGAGAATAATTTGACCTGTTCTTTTTTGTGGCAGTCCCTCCCTCAAATATTGGAATACCGCTATCATGTCACCCGTAGTTCTTCTTTTCTCTAGACTAGCCAAACCCAAATCCTGCAACCATTCATCATATGTTTTAGTCTCCAGGCCTTTGATCATCTTAGTTGCTCTTCTCTGAACTTTTTCCAAGGTTTCAACATCTTTTTTGTACTGTTGTGACCAAAATTGATTGCAGTGTTCCAGGTGTGGTCTTACTTAAGTTTTATAAAGTGATATCAATACTTCATGTGATTTTGATTCTATGCCTCTGTTTATACAATCAAGGATTGTATTGGCTTTTTTGGCTGCCGCTACACACTGCTGGCTCATATTCAAGTGGTCATACACTAGGACTCCAAGGTCCCGTTCACAGTTATTATTTTTTAGTCTCACCTAATCTGTACTTATACCTTTGGTTTTTCCTGCCAAAAGGTAAAACTTTGCTTTCTCCACATTAAAATTCATTTTGTTGGCTAGGACCTATTATTCAAGCATATCAAGATCTTTTTGTATCCTGAGCTTGTCTTCTACAGTGTTGGCTATTCCAGCCAGCATAGTGTCATCTGCAAATTTGATGAGTTCTCCTTCTATGTAGTTGATTCATATCCATAACAGGGCACACCCTGTTCTTTTCTATGGATGTTTAGGGCTCTTTTCATTCTCTGCTTGCAGAAATGTTTGCAGGAAAAGCCCAGCTTGGCTCTTTTTCCAAAATAGCTAACTGAATATTTTCAGACTTCTGAAGTGGAGGTAGTTTAAATATGCAAACTAAAAGACATTCTCATTTGTAGATAGATAAACCCACTGACCCTGAAAATACATCTCTTATTTCTGGCCAGATTCATAATCCAATTATTCTTGATCAGTGAAATGTAAGCCCATAATTAATGTGCCACCTGAGAGGTTTTGTTATTCTCTTTAAATTACATACTAATTTATTAAATTGTTCTGATTAAGTAATGTATTTGACAATATAGGTTTCTTGTTAAGAATATTAAATATTTTGCACCTATCTTATTATGTAAAGGTTTAAAGAAGATACTTTTGTATATGGTATCTTTCTAAGTTCAAGAAAAGACCCCTATTTCCTTTGGATCTGGTTGCATTGAGTGTGTTTCTGAGGAACAATAAATACAACATTTATAGTAAACTTTTCCTTATAAACAAAACTTGACTGGAAAAAGTAAGAAGCAATAAATAAATGAATGTATAATTTAAAAAAAATAAATATACCACCTATCAGGGCTTGCAACTCTCTCTAAGTGGTTTA
>JANHJO010007616.1:156195-168974 GCA_032468235.1 Pseudoxyrhopus heterurus | reverse complement strand
CTCCTAAAACCAGACCCTTCCCTCAGGTATCGCCACCCCATGCTTGCTGGCATAGCCAGGTCTTCACCGCTCGGCGGGTTAGTAGGTCTGAAGCATTTCAGTTAAGATTATTGACTATCAATTTTTTTTGCTATTTGTTTTTATAAATTAACTATTAATTAACAATATAAACTATTAAGAAATTCAGTTATATGCTATATGTGTAAGTAACTGCATATGTGTTTTCTTATAGGAGAAATATCTCTTGAAGATACAACATTTCTGTGAGATTATAATTATTTCTGTAGCATAAGAGTTTGCTTCAAACATCAGCAGACCTGATACAATGTACTGTATAATAATAAGCATCCTCAATGATAACTTTTCACAGGCAGCAGTTGTAATTTTACAGTATGTACAGTATATGTACAATGTTACAATTGTAAAATCCTGTGTTGTAAAGCTTCTATAATGGGTGTTTTAATATACTGGGCCTAATTAAAATCAGTCTGCCACAAGATGGATGTTTCTCTTGCATGGAAGGTATTGTACCTTGAAGAAAACGCAGGAGGGAATGGGGAAAAAAGGCCTTTGTAAATAGAGTTTTCTAAGTACTAGGGTGGAAATGCTTTGCCAATGATTTCTGCTTTTTTTTCTTCAAATCTCTAGTTTATTAATGGGGTCTGATCCTGCTTAGCCTTGGAGATTAGTTGAGGTAAGCTTATATTATCAACTGCTATGTAGGTGTTCCATTTTCCAAGTTTAAAAGTTTGATAATATTCATGTTCCTTCAACAAATTGAAATATTGTAGTGATATAATAAGCTTTTTTGCCATTGCAGAAATTTTAAGGTATCTTAAGGCAAAAACGTCTGGTATGTGATAACCATTGTTATCTCTATACTCCTCAGACTACCATATGAAAAGCGTAATTAATAGTTTTTCTTGTGAACTAGTGAAAATAATGAAAGCGCTGTGTTAACATTCCTGTTCATATAGAAATATTGATGTTCAGTAATTGTTGAAGATAAATTGCCTTGTCACCAAATATTTTCCAAATGAGAAGTGTGACTTTGAATTATAAATTAGTTTCATAGGAAACCTGTATCTAAGTCACGTTATTTACATTGTCATGAATTATCCATTTGAATCCCTGATTAGTAGTGGCAATTTCTCCCTGATTTCTTTTTAAAGCAGAAAGGCAAAAGCTTTCCCTACCCTGATGTTGTCCAGATGAACAGAATTACGATTATACCATTAATTATGAAAATATAGCATAAAGCATAAAAGATTGTGAAATGTTGTGCATATAAACCAATATATGGATGAGTAGGCACTGCAATGGTAAATAAAGTCTTTCTAATATTTATAAATCATTATTAAATGTATTTTTTATTTAAAAAAACGTTTGAGTCAAGATTTGATAAAATAAGAAACAATTCATGAATTCTTTGCATATTTTATTTTTCTTTTTTGATTTCCAACTCACGCACATCTGGCATATTTTACATTTTTGCAATAAAACATGGTTACAATAGCTTAAGGAATTTATATAGCCAAAATATTTCACCATGATCTTGAGATGAAATGAACTTGTCTTCCAGATGTTCAGTATTCTCCCAGTTCTAAGCTACAAACTCAAGATATTGCTTACAGACCAATGATGAATAACTTAATCATTACATTGATTCCCCATGATTTCAGAATCTTATTAATACAAACAACAATGAAGAAGGTATTTAGTGCTAAAACTTACTAATACAAGGTGAGTAACAAATAAGAACCACATCAATAAATAATATGTTTCTGGTGCCAAAGTGCCAGTACAAAGAATCCATTATCTTGTGTTTTTTTTTTTAAATAAATGACTGTGAGTGAGTGTAAAGTCTGAGAAAATTACATTCCTGTTACATGCCTCATAGCCCTACTGACACAATATGTACATCTATGACAATACAGTCACCAAATATACAAAGAAGAAACATGAAGTAAAGTGTATATATCCCTGGGTATGTTACATGATTTGAAGAATGTGCAGAAAATTATTCTGATAGTCTTTATTACAGTACTGTCAAATATGAGTGCCTTCAATGTAAAATGTGTGTTAAACATATGAGTTTTAAAAATATTCAAAAGAATAACCCCAATGAAGCTAAGTTTGCTTTTAACCAAGCTTTATTTCCAAGGAATTTAAGAGAAAAATCTTAGTTGCTCTCTCCCTGAAATGTATAGTATGCCAAATGTGATGAATCTAGAAGTCTAGCAATCTTGCTTTGGTGGGAATCATAAAGCGCTGTAGCATAGCATCTTAACCATGCTTCTGTCTGTCTATCACATTATTAATTTTTAAGGGAATTTTTTTTTAAAATGCATAACTATGGCAAACAATGGCTTCATATCCAAATGCTTCATGTAATGAGCAAAACTTCATTTAGAAGGGGTGGCTTAAGACTGAAATATGCAGACCATGTTTCAGTGGCAATGGCTCCATTGCAGCTTGAACCCCATTTCAATCTTTAAACACAAGCTGGGCCTTGGACAGTTTTCAGTTCAACTTGTGGATGTGGTTTCCAGACATCAGGCTTAAAGTACATGCAAGTTGTAACTCCACAATAAAATTAAGAAACAGTTTTTGTTTTTTATACAAGGCTTTACTTTTACAAAAGTATCCCTTTAAAGTTAAGATGTGCATCTGATGTACAAAGTATCAAACGTAGGGTTTTTTTTCCTTTTAATTGATCAGCTTGAAAAGAGGCTAGGAAATGGGAAATGGATGCTAGGGTCATGGCCCAAACCATATAACAGCCAGACACAAGTTCCTCAGAATATTCAAAAGTCTCTTGTGATGTGTTCTTCTACCTTTTCTCAGTAAACAAAAGTATATGAAATAATTACCAAAACATCTATTAAGTCATTATAATTTACATGATACAAGCTCGCTTCTGCAGCAGCTGGTGTTCAGTTGTGAAAAAACACACAAAATAAAATGGTTGCTGACTACAATGTACAGCTATTGCTGGGTGTAATGGAATGTACAACGGAGGTCAATGCAGATTTCTTTTTCCACCAGAGATATCTTTCAGTAGCACTTGTGCTCTCAGTGTAATCTTTGCTTTCAGTTCTTCACTCTGGTTTAATATCTATTCTGATGCTCATAATGCCAACGATTAAAATCTATATTAAAAGCTACAATGCTACCAGACGCCATGCCGGTAATTAGAGTCCTGAAACAGAAACAGAGATCGGGTCTGTAAATATCTGAGATATTCATTGTTCATAATAAACTATGCTTAGCTAGTTTGAAGATCAGTAGTCATTCAAAAATACTAGGCAAAATGGAATATCCTGCTAAGGAACTTAACAGTCTATGATGTTATTCCATATTATTTTGTGAGATAACAAATGACTAAAATTTGGAGCGTTCTTTGGAAAATGGCTGCTTCTACTTCTCCAGCAGTGCTCTATTAAAGGAGTATATACATATTGACTGGATTAAAGGTAAAAAAATCAACAAAAATGAATGTAAACACCTACAAAAACAATTACTTTGTCCCCAATATGGATTTCCCATTTTATCCACACTCCAATCCCAATGACTAGCTCACTTCCACAGAATTATGACTGAACAGGGATTAGAAGTTTGTAGTCCATGTTTTAAGATTATTATCCAATATATTATATTACTGCTTTCTTTGAAATACCAGTTAGTGGAAGCACAGTCTAAAACATAGCATGAGAAATTTTACTAAACATAGCTGTTTAATTGAACTCAATTGTTAATTGTGAGTGGTGCATGCCACTCAATTTAGGAGAGGTCCCCCCTCTTCTAAAATAGCATACTTCTTTAAAATATCAAAATTTACAAGTTCATAAGATCTCATGAGATCTTTCACAAGAATATTTAAATTTATAAGATGTTATCTAAATTTCTGAAATGATCTTTTTGTGGGTACATGTGCTTTGGATTGGTAAATGTTACTGACTCATGTTTTAAGACTCAAATGATCCAGTTGTGCTATGTATTTAACTAAGACAACGATTGCTAAGGAAAACATTAAATGCATATCATTGCTCTTATTGCTGTTTTTTTAGGTTTCAGCTTACCTCTGATCATGGGATAAGTCCATTGCCCTAATGCCAGCATCACAGCCAGGATAAATGTAGAGTTGTTTGAAGTCACAAGCTTGCCATACTTCTACTACTCCATTATCACCACCTGTAACCAGATTCTGCCCATCACTGCTCAAAAGGATAGCCTACAGGAAAACCAAAACCAGAAGAAACCATAACAGAACCTTGTTATTTAACACATTTTACCTAACATAAAGCCTAACCTTAAGTGCAGAATGCTAAGCAATAAATAATAATAATAATAATTATTATTATTATAAGCAAAAGTGAAGAAGGCTTGCTTTGAAATTTACACAAATCAATTAAGCCTTTGCAGTGGTATATACCACTATAAACAGCTCAAGTTATGTATCCATTTAATCTCCTTGAGCTGCTTTTGCTGCTGGTAGATTTGGTTCCTTAGGGGCCCATATTCATGACAGAGCCGAGACACCTTCACAGAAGCCAGTGTGTTAACATTATGATATACATATAAAAGGGTCATCCCTTGCATTTTGCTTGGCATGAGTTTCATTATTTGCAACCCCCAACTCCCAACCCCCAGATTGATGCCTCTGAGTTTCCAAAATTAAAGGACAACAGAGGTCAAGCTATTTAAGGTTTTAAGCATGATCAGATGATTAAGGAACAGATGTCCAGGAAACATTATGTATTAAGCAATGTCTTTGTATAGTTTTTAAGAATAAGTCTAACTTAGTTGGAGCTGAAAAGTTTTTCTATAGATGTAACTTTTTTCAGGTGACACTGAACTAATGTTAATGCCTTCTATAAAAATATAAAATAAAAATTACCCTGGTTGAATCATTAATTTCCATCTGGGCCAAAAGTTTTCCATTAATGCTGAAATTGCTGAATCTTCCTCGTTCATAATAGATGATACAGTGGCCTTCACTAGAGACAGATATTAGGCGTGGATACAAACAATTTTCTGTTCCTTCTAGTGCTCTCAGCAAATCTCCAGTAATTGTGTGTACAAGACAAGGTCCTTCTGTATATTACAAATTAATAACAGCATATTACAGAAATGGAAATTCATATAATTTCGGTCAATGATTAACAATGGATTGGGTACAGACTAAGTTAGAGATACTACTATGATTTCTGAGAAAGGTTCTTATTATTTAAATCCTAATGATTTCAACATGAATTAAGAAAGGATTAGGATGGGATAGAATCTCTCTCTACTAATGGAGAAAAACTCCACTATCAAGGAGAATACATCTGATCTCCATGGCACCTGCTATACCTAAGGAAATTTTTAAAGGCTTATATCTATTCTTAGTAGAGGTATTAGCAGCAGGAGGCCAGAACAGAGACAGTTCGGGAATAAAACTGGTGGTGGATTTCTGTTCCATTGAGGTAATAGTTGGCTTTCTATTACAATATAATTTAGAATTATCATGGCTAATTCTTCCAGCTGAGTGAAATGAAAAGTAAGTTATAATTGGCTGAAAGGCCAGCAGAGGCACTTTATCTAAATAACTCTTACTTAGATGAAGGTGAACTAGTTGAATTTAGAAAGAAGAGGTCTTTCCCTTTGCTCTAATACTTATTTTAGCCCTCTGTTCCATTAAAAGTGAATAATGTTGCTTCAGTTCAATATATCTAGAAATGAATTAATGGGCTGTGAAAATAACATTGAGGAGGAAAAAGGAGAGTTGTAGCCAAGGATTCCCTCAGATGAGAGAAAACTGAGCTAAAAGCAGAAATGGGATTTGAGAGAGTACCTGAGACTTGACCCTCTTTAGTTCTCTCTAGGATAAAGGCAGGGAGTGGTGAGGCACATTCAGACTTGCAAGAGTCTATTACTGCAACTTTATAATACAAGTTGATTAGTACTTGTAACTTTCGTGTTCAAATCTAGTCTGCCTCATAGAATTGGCATATCTAATTTCAATATCTTCATAAGACTGTCAAGACAGAGATTTTTAAGGGAGACTTTGAGACTTAATTGGAATTCATGCTGGAAACACTGGAAACCATATTGTTTGGGGCACTTGTTTTATTGCAATGTTGTATAGGTTATTTACTATTTTTAGAGTTCATTTTAATTGTTTGTAAAATTTGAACAGTTGACATCAATAAATTCAAAATTCAAAAAATAAAGCCAATATAAGCCATGATTGAGATGAGAAGACAATGTACTTTAAGTACTGCATCTGTCATGTCAAAGAAGTGAGAAAAAAAATTAAACAAAGCTTCTTTGAAGCACTGTTACATCTATATGGCCATGAAAAGGATCTCTAAATTTCTAACATTATCTTCAAGAGGTCAAAGATCTTTAATATCTCTTTTTGTTTCAGGGCCCGTTTTGTTCAATCTAGACTTCAATAGAACCACTGGGATCCATAGGAATTGAATTACTGAAGTCAATCTTATCAAAGAGAAGATTAAGTTCAGGAAGTGGAAGTAAGGGAGATGTTGGAGGAAACTGACCAGCATGCATTTTGATTTTTAAAAAAATGGAATTTAATAAACTCAGAGCTGCAGAATAAGCTACAGGGGAAAGCCTGAAAAGAAATGGGAATTTCTAATGATAGGAATATTAGAAGCATGATACCAAACAGTTCTAGTAAGGATAAAAATGGTAGTCAAAAAAAGAATCCAGCCCTACTACTGAAAATGGAGAAGGACACATATAAACAATGAAGTGGTCACAAAGGAAGAGTTCAGGAAGATAGGCTGGAAGTGTATAACTTGTGGCAGGAAAGTTATATCTCAGAAAGATTGAAATCTGTAATATTGAGTGTAGGCAGTATATTTGGGAAACTTCCAAGTTTTTAAGAATAATTTCAAACCAATGGATTCTGCTCCACCAAACAAATTTGGCGGTATTAATTATTTATAGGTTTGAATTTTGGTAACAATGCTTATGCTGTTTTTTTTTTTTTTTTACCAGAGGTATCCTGGGGGTCTGAGCTACGTCATTTCTTGATTTAAGCTACCGCAGCTAAAAGTAATCCTCATCTAGCAACTGCCTCACAGCAACCTTTCAGCTATGTTGTGATGAAAAAGGAAAATTGAGACTAATGTTTACAATCTTTACAGTGGCTCTCTGTCACCATGTGTTTGCCATTACAGTCATTATTATGTGTTGTCCTGCGCCTCACCCGTTTCTTTATTTCCTTCTCAGCGAGCAAAGAGATTGCTTAGGCTATCTCTTACTGAGCTGCTTTTCTCCACAGCGGTGTCCCTAAAAAGTGTTAACCGCAAGTTAACCATTTAGCTGTGACTTTAATTAGTTGATTAGGAGCCTCCTCCTGGCTTGTGACTGCTGCCTGAAATTGATAATCAATTTCATACTAAAGGTTTTTGCTTGTCTCTGAAGTGGCTTATGGCATGCTGCGATGCACTAAGCAAGCAGCTGTCACTAGCACATTCCTTTCTAATAATGCATATTCCCCTTAGTGTGCCTGCTTACTCTCTTATAGTCCCTTATTCTCCAATCAATGTACATTCAGGTATCAATTCGTTTACTATTATTCCAGAGCAAGGGCGAGCATTTCAAAGCGCAGGGGAGTGGAGGAAAAAGGCTATAACATTTGCCTTTTTACCTGGTTCCGTCATGAGTCACATTCTGGACATCCCCCCCCCCCTTGCGGTTTGGGCTCAGCTGGCTATTTGGGCTGTAAAGCAACAGAAAGCTGAAGTTGAATCATAAACACAGTTCCCGCTATGTGGTTTTCCACTTAGCTTAACTACCAAGTTGCTGGTTCCAATTGCAGTTGTTAAATGAGGACTTTCTGTTTATAAGTTATTAATGGTAATAATTATTTTGAGGCATGAAGTTTTAAACTAAAATGAACCTTTAGCAACTGACCTTTAGCACCACTTATGACAAGTCCCAGCTCAGCACATACGGATACGCAGACAACTTCATGATCATGACCAGTTAGAACAGCTCTGGGAGCAGGATAGTCACCTAAAAAAGAAAAAAAAAGTGAATCATATATACGGTATATTAAACTAGCTTGAACTTCAATTTGGGAGCATTTCTACTATTATGTTGGGGAAGGTCTGTTTTAGAATGTCTCTAGTATTAGGGATTTCTTGATTCATATACCATATTCCTTCATGACACACTGATATAGACATGTCTATATTAGTCATAATAATTGCATGTATTTATATGATTTGATTGGGTTTAGAATATAACCCTTGCTTTTGTTTTCATTTGAACAAAATATTTTAATTAGGCTGCGTAATGCTTTGGATTTGATATTTATAATTTCAAGTTTTAAATCTTCCCACTCATAAGATACTCTGAGCAGTTAACATAAGTTAAAGTGGTATAACCATTTAAAACTGCCCAGATTCACCTTACGGGGCGGCATAAAAATTTAATAAATAAATAAAAATAAAACAAGAAACAGAGCTTTAGTGTAAAAATATACTATTTCTCTTGGAAGCAGTCATGTTTTTTCTTGGATTTGTACTGTTGCTTTTCACGGACAGGTGATATATTTACATTCTGAAATACCTTTTTTTGAATTAAGTGCTGAACAACCCCAATTATTTAGATTTCAGTGCATATGCTGGCTAGGAAATAGCCAGCCATTATAGAAATGCATCTGGGAGACATCTGGTTGGGGAGGACAGACTACCTATAAAATTTGGGATATACATATTTGGATTGAAATAGAAAAGCTGAATAATATTAGAGGTAGTTTCTCTGCCTTGAAAGATGTTTACATCAGTAACAGGTGCATTATATTATGAAAAGTAAACAGAGAAAGAGCTGGGAAGAACTCGGTGATATATCTTTCTGTGCTTCTGGGTGGGATGTTTAGATATCAATAGATTATTTATTTATACTTAATATTTTGTAAATTTGTCTGTATTGAAGGAATGTAGGAGGCGAAGGTATCAAATACAAACTATATAAACAAATTATTTAATTGTCTAAATGATTTTTGTATCCTTTCATAAGTGCCTGTTGCAATATAAGACAGCAGTTTCAAAAACATGTTACATTCTACACAGAATAAAACATTAGATTAAAAGTTGGCAACTTTTCCAGCACAAAGTGCTCTAAAGGATATGTATCAGGAGGTGAAGGGGTTTGGCTAAATTTCTGGAGGATGCTAAACTATAGCTGGCAGAGGGCTTGAACTTATTTTACAATATTCTCATTTTGAAATTGCTATTCTCAAGTGTGAATTACCTGACTTAGCTCTGAAAAAACCTCAAGAATTTTTCATGAGAGTTGACTAGAAAGCGAAGGAGGAGAAAAGGAACTATTATCTACATCACAAATAATTCTGAAGTATCAAGCTTAATACACTCAATTGCAGGTTAAACTATAATTACTGTAAAGTGAATCTGTACTGTTATTCTTTATTTGGTATTGTCTCTGAAAGCAGATTTTTATGCATGTCCTAACTGTAATACAGTTAGAATCAGCTGAGGCTTGGTGGTAACAGTAAATATCACTTCACTCTTTGCAGCAAATGAAAGAAAACAACAGTTTAATCAGCATTATATTATTACAGCAAACCTGCTAACTGGGAAAGAGAATTTCACATACCACATTTCACAGCAAAAAAAAAAAAAAGGAACATTAGGGACTGTAGCAATCATTCAAAAGCTAACACAATTCTCTCACCCTAATGGCACTACTGATAGATGCAGTGAAAGATTAAAGGCTAAGATACTAAAGGATATACAGGTGAAGCTTGACCTGTGAATTGAAACACCATCGGTTTGAACTCACAGTAATTTTCCCAACATTGTACTTCTATATCTGTGTAGTTGAATACTTCAGGGCAGAATTGTAAAATGTACAAGAATGTGCTATCTCAATGTAATAATAAATGTACATAGTAATAAATAAGAGGGTAGCTTTTATTTCTCAAAAAGGACATAATACGCAATTACTAGCACAGAGGTTCTTGTGTAAAAGAGAAATATTAATTGTCTAACCATTTAGTCCTATGGCTTTGTATTTCCTTACAGATTAATATTTCATGTGAATTATAAATATTTTTCTTTTCCTTTTTTGGTAGTGTCATACACTATCATCAGTGCAATAATTAATAATGATTAATTATGGCTAATAGTTAATAATTTGAAAAGTGGAAGAGATCAAAGTATCTAATCTTTGGCAGAATTGCTTTCCTACCTGAAGAGGAGTAAGAATACTGCATAATATTGCAAAATAAGCATCAATAAAATATTCTGAATATCAAATCCCAAAGAGTTGCTTCCTAGAAATGTTATTTTGGATTACTCATTTTTCTTTACAACAAAGATACTAACTAAGCCAACAAAAGAGAATTGATGGACTTCACATTGCCAGCAGGACTTAAGTTGATAACTGTATCCTAAATAGTGGACAAAGCATCTTAAAATGCATAGAGTCTATTAATTTTTCATAATCATCTACATTCTCAATCATTCTTGAGTCTCCGAAGAGTCTAATCACTTTTTCTGAATTCTGTCATTTGTTTGTACCTTTGCCCTACAAAATAATTCACCCATTTCTCAATCCAGGTTTTATGCAGACTTACACATTTTATTTCTTATCTGTTTTTTCTATTCTTATACTGCTTATCTCCAAGATTCTAGGAATTTCTGATTCCTGATTCTTTCATTATCACCATTCATTGGAGAATAGAATGCAAATAATAAATTCAGTTTTATATGCACCCAAAGCAATCTAGATGACACTAGGTCTTACTTTCTGATGTCATTTTAGACCAGGGGTGTCAAACTCATGTTGTCATGGCGGCATCATGTTATGTATCAGGACTTTCCTCCCCTTCGCTAAACTGGGAGTGGGTGTGGTCAGCATATGATGCATCTGGCCCGTGGGCTGGGAGTTTGACAGCCCTGTTTTAGACTTTTCATTCATAATTAAGCCTGCACCATCTGCATGTATTTATTAACTCTGCTCCATAAGATCACATTACTTTAACAGAACTATTACATTTTTCTTCTTTCTTTTGGCTTCACAAATACACAAAGGGCAAACAAAGCTCAGTTTTATCTCAGACATGCTCCTACTATTTTATGCAAGCTGGATCTCTATTAAAGTCTAACTTCTAAAATAACATCCTGTTGCTCATGTCAACCAGGAGGCATACATAACCTGGAAGGATTCTTTTGAAATAATATCTACCAAGGAGTGTTAGGAACACTTTTCCCCCCCTGGTTATAAGCATGAAGTCTTTGACTGATATAAACCACTGTGTCAACTAAGTTTACACCTGTTTGGGTTCTGATAATTCCTTAACATCTTTATAATGTTTCTTAAATCCCTATGCTTTACTAGGAGCTATAGGCTCACATGTCTATGTGCAGAGCACTTGTTCCTCCCCATACTATTGAGTGAAGATTAGAATCATATATTTTATACAAGCTCCAAGGAGAGATTGGATATAACCATGTAATACAGTCAAATTGCCAAATTGCATCCAATATTTATATCTGTAGGTAGAAACAAGAATTACAACTGATACAGACATCAAATAAAGTGAATATATCTGTGTGAAAGTTGATGAGAAGCTTGATAACAAATGGAGATGTTAACAGCTATAAGTGCAATATTTTTTCCACTAGATATCTCTAGATCACGGGTGTCAAACTTGCGACGCCACGTTGCCGTCATGTGACATTTCACGACATTTTCCCCATTCATGGAGGTGGGGTAGGCATGGCCTGCACATCATGCATCCAGCCCAAGGGCTGCCAATTTGACACCTCTACTCTAGATTTTGGGAAATGTAATTCTGCATACTTACTAAGAAAAACTGACATCTAAACAATCAAGTATCTCTTTTTGGCCAACACAATTTTAATGTGAAAGAAAGGTTTTTATATTCAAAGCCCATATTCAAAACCCATCTCTTCTCTAGAAGATTTTATAATTAACCATTTAAAGAAATAATATGTACACATACTATTCATGTTTTAAAACTAATTATTTCCTCCTAATTAATTTAGGAAGTCTTTTAAATCTGAAATATTTACATACAATTAAGTAAAATGCCTTCATTAGTATTATTCATAAAATCAGTGATACTTTCTCCCTGCAATTCTTTATAGAGGCATTTAGTATGTTTTAGCGTACAGACAGTTTATCAAATTCATGTAATGGATACTGAACATTCTCTTTAAGTATATGTAAAATGTGTCAAGTGAGACAAAATGTACTTTAGTGCCTTTAAGGGCTATTTACTATAATTGGTCCACAAACTGAGGTTTGGGCTAGTTGACACAATGTGTTCATACAGTGCTCAATGCAAACATAGCCAGGAAAAGCAACTCACACCTCTGGCAACTTGCTGCTATATAATGAGAAATGTCAAGTCCCAAGATCAATGAAATTTCAGGCCCGGGGGACACGACAGGAATAGCATTGATTGTTTTAAAGAAACCAGTCAAAGGCTGAATGCAATATATTGCACAGATAGACTCAGGAGGATAAGCAGCCAAGTCCACTATACCTACATGACAAAAAATTCAATCATCTCTTAACACTAGCTGCTGGCTCCATTTGCCTCCTTTTTTTTCCAGTGAGCTGGTTCCAATTAAGGTGCACAAATTAATTTTTATCACTTCTAAATCTAGTTTCTTTATATCCATTTCAGGAAAAAACTTCCTTCCTTCCTTCCTTCCTTCCTTCCTTCCTTCCTTCCTTCCTTCCTTCCTTCCTTCCTTCCTTCCTTC
>JANHJO010007616.1:144021-156010 GCA_032468235.1 Pseudoxyrhopus heterurus | reverse complement strand
CCTTCCTTCCTTCCTTCTTCCCTTCCTCCCACCCTCCGATTTTCCACCCAGTCTAATTAGAAAAAAAAATTTAAGCAACCTGACATACAAATGAAATTTTTTTTTTAGCAAATAGCCAGTTTTTATAAGCTGAGTTACAGAAGAAACTATGTAAACCTATGCATAACCAAGACAGGATTATTCAAGTTTTAAAAAATGAAGTTAAAGTTTAATTAAACAACTTTCTCCAACTATAAATCCAGAACATGTTTTCTGTTTGAACAATCTAAAGGCTGCGGTCTGTATATTAATTGAAAAGACTAATGCAGGAATGTTAGTGAAAATTTGAACATCACATTTGTTAGTCCAGAGTATGGGTGTCAAACTCGATCACCTCACTTGATGTATCATGAAGCTTTTTGCCTTTGTGGACCTGGGTGGGCGTGGCGTGCGCATCCGGCCTACAGGCTGCCAGTTTGATATCCCTGGTCTAGAGCTTAATTTCTAAGAGATTTTTAAGTAGTGTAGCAGCTAACAGAAAATCCTGATTGGACCATACAGCTTGGGAGCCATGTGTAATTTCAGCTCCCTTCAGATGCAGTAATTTATTCAGAATGTTTAATTTGTTAACTATCACTTTAAAAATTATCCTTTTTCTACCATACATTTGGAAGCATTAAAAATAGATTAGATAGAATTTTAGGTAGATCAATATGGTATGTACCAATATGGTATGAGGCAATATTAGAAGGTTGTTAGAAGTATATTAAAGCACTTATAGATGTATATTTAGGTATGAGAACTAGTAAAGGCCACATTACTAATGCTTTTCACTTACTTAGTCACTTTATTAATAAGTAACACCAGAGAGTGCTGAAGTGAGTGCAAGCATGTGTATATGCATATGAATGTAGCATATCAGATGTATTATTAGTGGTGTTGATGAAAAAAATAAAAGACGGGATCCTGCTCTATATGATTTTCTGAAACAACTGAAGTTCCTTTTGATAATTGGATGCACTGAAGCTGAAATTGATAATTAACTATCTTTCAGCTTAAAGGATCATTAGAAAGTCAAACACCTAGCCCACATAATTACCATAACCTGACATCTTTCTCTTGAGTTCCTTATCTCCTTATGTTCTGTAATATAAAATATCTTATCTACATCTCCAGATGACAGCTTTTGTGAACCTAATCCTTTTCTGAAAAATATCATCCACATCTTCCTAGAAATTCATTTTAAAGATGTTAGCTAATTGGATTTAATCTACCCTATACCTCTCATTTTCAATTTCCTTATAAAATAAATTCCAGTAAAGAATTGTAGATATTCTAACAATATTACTCTCTATAACTTTGATAAAAAGCATTTTTTTCAGTAAATTATGAAACCCATAAATGATATCTGTCTCCAAAGGCTTTCCTGGAGAAAAAGTGGAATGGAGACCCATGGGGGAGAAGATAGAGAAGATGGCTATACATTTCTGTACAGACAGAACTGAAAATATAAAAGAAATGTTACATAAATAGATAAAAAAAATGGTAATAACTTACTGCTGTTCGGATTGTCACCAATGATATGATGTCGGCCACTCCAATACCACAACAGCAAAGTAGCATCCCGAGAGCCAGAGACAATGTAGCAGTCCCCACCAATATAAGACTCTGATCTGGCAAGACAAGTGACTACATCCCAATGGCCAAATACAATCTGTGTTAGTTTGCCTACAACAAAGAGAGGTTGTTTGACTGATTTTTTTTCCTGTGCTGCAGTGCATGATGAATACAAATTGCAGCTACCAAACAAATTTAAAAACAAAGCACAAATAAAAGACATTTTCCGCAATGGACTACAAAACAGGTATTGTGATTGTCTTCAGACAGCAGGCAATAAAGTATTCAGTATGAGCATGTTGTATGCAGGCTGTATCAAGCATTAGACTGGACAGAAGCATAACATTTCCTTTCATTGGATCTAATCTCCATGCAGATGTGTTATTACTGCTTTTTGACATACGATATGGCATTTCAGCCAATAGATGCCAGGTAATTTGCACTAAACGCTCTGCAGCTTTAACATGTATAAATGTAAAAAAAAGCTGTTCCCTCCAGAGTTCTTATTCTGTATCCTAAAGGCTGAAAAGGTTTCTGCATTCCCAGGTGTCAAGGTGATATAACATTGACTTGTTGTTCATCAGAGAAACACAGAAAACTGTCCACTCTTGAATGGTAATGGCTCTCCAGAGTCTCAAACAGATATCTTGCCTTTCACCCACAAGTGATCATTCTTCACTGGAAATGCTAGGAACAGAACCTGTGACCTTCTCTATGCAAAGTATTTGTTGTATGATTGGAGTTACAATTTTTACCCTCCTGATCTCCTCCTGTCACAAAACGATCACATCCAAGGCAGCTGCTGGATTGTAAGCCTGAGAATTCTCATTGCAGCTGCTGCCACTCAAATTCTGAATAGTTTAAAATCTCTTGAAAATTTAAATAATTTTTTTTGGGGGGATTTAAATAGTAAAGGAATCTGCTATTGGTAAATAACAGATTCATCCCTACCCTAAAGGGGGAAAACATTTAATTTCACTCTCACCAGAACATCCTAAATGAGTATTCTCTCAAAAGATAATGCAAAATATCTGAAGCGCCTAAAATGTGATTGCAAATTTATACTTAGACTGGATGATAGTTGAGGGATGATAGTCTTCAAAATTTGAAACAGATTTCAAACATTGTTTTTAAATTAGCTTTTGGGATTTGTAGCAGTTACTAATCTTTACTTCAATTCCTTCTCTGATATGAAAAAAGAAGCATTTTCCATATTACTTTATTCAATTTAAAAATATTTTTCTCTTTTGACATTCTGTGAATGATATAGGAAAATAAATAAAATTCCATGTGAAAATTCCACCTGTTTCTGTTGAATAAACTCGAAAGCTCTTGTCCCAGAAACCACAGATAAGAATGTAGCGATTATCTGCTGTGACCACAAAACAATGAGCATTGATTTGAATGCTTTGATCCACAAGGTCTGTGATCTGCCGTTTATTCACACCAGAGTTATTGGCTGTGCAGAATAAGAAAAAAGCAAATTCTTTCAGAAACGTTATATCATGAAAATAAACTTTGCATGTGAGTGAACATGATAATTCAGGCATCACAGTAGACTTACTATACCTTCAATTCAATCTCTTAAGTCTCAAATAAGAGCCAAAGTTTTTCTAATACATACTACTTTGCAAGCAATTTCTTCCTAACATAATGTATATTTCATAGTGTAAAATTAGTGAGCTGTAACTATTTTTTCTCTATTCTGAATTCTTCTAATTCATGAAAATATTATATACTAAATTATTGTTGAAACTAATTATTTCTTATTTATTTTCCATCTAACATAACATACCAATCAATGGATCCATTTCGATAGGAAGGTGATGAGCTTGATCTAGGGAATATCCTGGCGCTCCCCTGAGGCCTAAGGAACAGAAAAGAAATGTCAATAATGGCTATACAAAATTAGGTTTGTACTACGGGATTCCTAGTATTTTCCTCTTTCTTGCTTTCCACATTACCAAATGAAAAGGAGGTGGAGTTTTTTTTGTGTAAGATTGGATACCTGTATGGACTTTTTCTGAAAGAAGAAACTATCAAATTGATTTTGAAATTAAATGGCACAAAGAAGATGGGGAAAACATTAACACGATAATTACTAATTGTTAGTTTTGTATATTTTTACTATATTGAAAAACTTTGCGCTCTCTCACTCGCTCTCTCTATGTATGAATGAGTGAATGAATGAATGAATAATTGTGCTGGAAAAGATTCTGGTTTTATATTTATCTAGTCCTCAAAAAAAGAGCAAATCTTCACAACCTTATGAAAAACAACTCCTGGGGCCTATAACCCAGGCATGTTCTAGTTAAAGAAAAGTGGGCTGATGTTACTATCAACTTGGCTTTGCTCAAGAGATGATATTTGAACCTTTTTGTAGTAAACTTTTTGTTTTCACTTAACAGAATTACAGTTTATTATAAATTTACAACAGGATAGCAAAGGAATATGTGGTGGTCCCAAAGTAAGACCTATAGGAGGGCATTTGTTTCAGATGTAGAAGTTTGGATTCCTTTTCCATTTTGCTGCACCTCTCTTTAACTTCTACATTCTATTACTCTATTCCTAAATCTGTGTTCTCAATTATCCTTTTCTAAATTTGTTTATTATGGTTTGTTTCCTATAAGTTTTCATTTGTGTCTGAATGAAATTAGATAGAGACTGGCATGCTTATTACTATATTTTTAATGCATTAAATAGAATATGTGCATATCTAATGTGTAGATATCAGGAAGGAGTGTATATAAAGGAGGTGATTGCAGCTGAATCTTCCCACCACTCCAATAAATTCCAGTGCTTTCCTCTTGTCATGGTTCACACACAGGGAATGCACCAGGTAGGAAAGCAAAATGGCTAAAGCAATACTGACAGTTAGAGTTCAGCTGTTTTTCATCCATACCTTTCTCTTGATCTTAAAAAAAAATCAGTCTCTCCCCTCTGCTGTATACTTCAATGACTTTTTAAAAAAGCAAAACGAGTGAATATATAACTAGTTTGGCCCTAGCAATGCACTGTTATCGACATGCAATCTAGTAGAATAATAATTATTCTTAAATTGGGAGGATATAAACAAGCATTCAAAAGAATACCAGACAGATTATTTAGATGTGCGTGTATATTTGTGTATATGTGGTTGTGTGTATGAGTATTTTGAGGTGGCATTTAATTTCTCCAATGATACTTTCAGAGGTGGATTAAGTTATAGGAAACATTTTTAAACATCTTCTTGAATTATTTACAAACCTTCCTTTGAAAATAAATATTTTCACTTATTTGGGTAATGAAGTTCAATACAAGCCCAACCCAAACTAAACAAACTCATCAGAAAATCCATCTTGAAACACATACCTACTGTATTGTGCCATCTATTCACTGCAAAAAGCCGGCTGCAAGTCACAGTTACCACTGCAGGAATTGTAAGGTGTGGGAGTGTATTGGCTGCCACATGTGTGACAGGAGAATTTGATGGAAATTTGAGTACCATTATAACATCTTGCTGCATCTGATCTTTAAACATAAGTGGGCTCTGTGGAAGGAAACACTGTTGAGCAGAAAGGAAAAGAGAACAGAAGAAAACAGAAAGAATAACACAATTAGTGAGAAGGTCTGAAGGGAAAATAAGGTTAAGAGAGTCAGGAAGTACTTACACATCCAGGGGAAAAATGTTATTTATACAGCTACCACTATAAATACAAGACAGCAAAATTAGAGAAGTGGTTACTGGTGAATTATAGTAAGGCAAATATGGAAAAGTCATGGCAAATGTCCATTAGTTTATCATTACAGGACATGTGATGATACAGTCAACATTAACAAATAGAAAATCTCACTAAAATGCTTAGAGTTGTTTATATAGTAAAGATGTCAAACAGAAGCAGTAATTTAGTCATTCATTAGGCTTATACAATACACAAGCTCAAGAAACATAAACTGGAGGAATTGAATTAGGAGCAGTATAAAAGCCAATAGCAAAACTAAATGTAATGGCATTAACAGTAAGAAGAAATACTGAGCTAAGCTGAAAATGGCAAAACCATGGAATACACTATCCTTAATAAAATGTATTACTGTTATCTAATATTATCCTGGTGATTTTTTGTGATGTGCAACAGAATGAGGAAGTGTACTGTAACCTAAAAAGCAATCTAGTCATGTAGCACTTGTCATGCTATAATGCTTGAGTGAACAGGCATTTCTTCAGTAGTTGTCTAGTAGAAGACAGCACAGGGCAGGTGACTTCCCTAAAGAAGGAAACACCATAACTGAAAAGATCTTATTACTGGCCACAATACTGTGAACCAAATCTATTAATAGAATTACAAGCTGGGAGATTCCAACTCATTGGAAGACACGGGGAGAAGTAATAGGACTTCATAAGCTAAATGTCAATCCCTGTGTCATACAACACAATAAAGGAAACAGGAATCACAAAGAACTCAATCAGAAATTTTAATGAAAGAATCAAAGGTAAGGAACAGAATCTAGGAGTCTGCACACCCTATTATTAGTGGATTCATTAAAAGTGGACTCTTTGAAGATTTTGAACATTTTATTCCTCGGCTTTGAAAAATATGGACTGAGTTGCCACTTCTGCATGTAAAAGTACTATCAACACATCGAGACCTCAAATACTTCAGTCAACACTGCCTGACTCATCTGAAGAGATAGCAGGAGATTAACTATAATTCCTCATTTTGGATACCTAGCCAGCAATCATGGATCACATACTGTAAATAATTTCTTCAGCAATGACCGCTGCAATAATCTACCATAGTATGTTTCAACCATAACAACGTAGGCTTTTTTAAATTTCAGAACATTATTAATCATAAGCATATTTACTATAGTAGAAACTGATTTAAAGAATCAAATATTTTATAAACCACTTAGTAATTTACCCTAGTTCTCCCTCTCTTTCAGCATACTATTTTGTGCACACAGAAACACAGAAAATCTGAGTTTCTAGGGAAGTCAGAACACATAAAGAGAAAGTGTTACTTAAATGGGCATTTATGACCAATAAAGGATTCTTGGATTCAAAGGAAATAAACCCCTAACAAGCAGTTTTATCTCACCAGGTGCATAGCAGAGCTCCGAGGAGGATGTGGCTCGATAAGCAACTGAGATGGCGTCTGTCCAAAGTTCTGTATCTGTGCCTCCATGGCCTGCAGGGAAAGCAGAGTGCTTGTCATAATCAATGTGCATCAAAAATATAGGTCAACACACTCCTTGACAATACAAGCATATCCCAAGTCAGCCATGAAAAAAAGTCCAAAAAATTCACTGGGTGCTCTTCTCCTAGGCTGCAGACTCATCCAAGTGTTAGTATTTTGTAGACAAGTGTTGGTTCTTTCAAGCATGCTTCAGTTACTCCACTAATTGTTGCTATTTCAAGTAGCTGCAAATGCATGTGAAAATGTTAACCTGTGAGGACATGCAGCTTAAGACCTTGTGAGAATTCTCCGCACTAAACACAACATATACCTTAATGAAGTCCTTTGTAAGGAGGAAAGTATGAGGGTCTCTAATAAAATAAGCATCTGGGATCTTGAATTAGAAAAAGAGAAATATAATTCGTGGAGAATACAAATCTAAAAAAAATTATAATTTCCATCAGATTAACTAGGCACAATAGAGATAATTAAGCTGCTAATTGTTTATCTACTTGTAGATAAAGTAATTAGCCCAAATTTACAATTTTTATTGTGTTTTAATGCCATTTTCCTTGGTACATAAGCATTTCCTTACTCAGTCTTCTTCAGATTAACATACTATTTCATTGCTCACTTAATCATTAATCCTGAGGTTATACATACTGTATTATCAATAATTTGATTTTTTCCAGTATTATCTCTCCCAACAATTTCCCTTACTTTTTTCGGCAGATCAAAAATCACACTAATAGTAACATTAAAAAAAACAACACCTAACCAGCAGCCAAACCTGGCACATTTGAAAGTTACAAATTGACTTGGTGCTGGCGCTGAAGACATGTTGTCGGAAAAAGACCTAATGTGTGAAACAATTAATGAAGTGCTAGCAATGCAAGTTTCCAGTTTTAAAAAGAGGACAGGAATTATTGCTCACCTCCTGCCTGCCATCCATTGTCCCATCCAGCAGTATAGAATGGATACCATCATCCCTTAAAGCAGTGTTTCTCAATCTTAACAATTTTAAAATGTCTGGACTTCAACCCCCAGAATTCCCCAGCCAATGTTGGTTGAGAGACACTGCCTTAAAGAGTTACGATATGGAAAGTTTTGACTGCTTATAATGAAAATAACATGGTTTTATAAAATCTGTAGAGGAAATTCCCTCATGACTTTTAAGATTTGTTAACAGCTGTGCTAGCAACAGCAGTGTTGAGTTGTGTTTACTATCCTCTATTTTGCTCTGCTTATAAAATCTACACAAAACCTGGTTACACTCAACCTTTTCTTAAAATATAGTAAAACACAGAGCACACTGAAATGAACAGGATATTACTATGATATAAATGACTAATGGTTAGTTGTTTCCAAAGAACAATGCCACTAGGGACTGAGACTAACCAGGAAAAATACACCCCTATTTCCAGTAGTTTGAAATCCATCTGTTTACTCAATAGATTCCAAACTAAGATTTTTACATGCAATTAGAAGGTCTGATGAAAAAAATTAAACACAAAAGCAAGGGCAATGGCTGCAGAAAGGACAGACTGTTTGTACATTGCTGTAATACATGTTGTGTTATTTATTTATTATTTTTTTACCATTTGACCCCATCCTCTGTCAGAATCCTACTCAAATCTTAGTTATGCATGTAAAAACCTTAAATAGATAGATATGCCTTAATATATAGCACATGCAGGATAGGTTATATACTAGGTTATTTTCTACATGATTCAAATATTTATCTCTTTTTTCCCTGTCATTTGGAAAACCTAGTGAATACTTGGTACAAAATATCAGTGAACTCTATGCAAAGCTTTCAAGAAAATCTCCACAAATCACATTCACTAGATGATAATTGAATCTAATACTGCAATCCCATGTCCACTTACCATTCTGTAAGCTCATTAAATCCAGTGATTTCTAAACAGACACCCATCAAATTGTACAGGCAGTGTTATTTAAAAACAGATAGCAGGAAATGCTCTAATAAATAAATATTCCTGATACTCCAAAAATAAACTATGCTCGAGCAAGAACTGCACTCCAACTATTTCTGAAAACAATTTGCCTTACCTGAAGAAAAAAAAAATCAGTCTCTTTCATCTCTTATATCTGTCAACTTCCTATGTCTAAGGCTTACTGATGTCCCCCTTCATCCTATGCTTTTTGTTTTTTCTCCCTATACTATTTGGGGCTCATTCTGAGTACATTATTTCTGAAATAGGTAGGAGAGTATGTCTGAGTCTCTGGAGTGTTCAGAACAGAACAGTACTCTTTTTGTTCTAATACAGAATAATACATGCAACATAGATACAAAATCTTGTGCAATGCATAACAACCCCCGTCCACCCCCAAGCAATGGTTGACTGCTGCAGCTGCAAACAATTCTACATACTCTTCCAACAAATATGTGCAACATTTGTGTGGGGAAGCACATAAATATATTTGTATAGGTGTGTGTGTGTGTGTGTTTGTAGTATATACTATCAGAAGGCACATTTCAGGAAAAGGACAATGCCAGGACAAAAACCCAAGGCATTTCATTACAAAATTAAGTGACTCCAGCTGCATATACCGATTTGAATATACAAACTACTGTCACACTGAAATACATAAATACAAGCATATGTTCCTTTCCCTTCTTCCAATAGGAATAGCAAAAAACAAAAAATGACAACCAAGCAAACAATAACAAAAACAAAACCCTAGGAAGGAAATGTGGTATGAGGAAGAAATAACTGCATTGGGAAGAGAAGAAAATAGCGGACAGGTAAAGAAAAATGGTGAATGGAAAAGGTAAGTGAATATGAGGGAAAAAGAGAGAAACAATACACAAAAACTATTGCTCAGATTAAATTTCAAATACATCCAAGCATTGCAGCAGTAAATTCATGATTTTAATAATAAAACTAATGCCTATCCCAGGTACTTGGGAAGGACAGAAATGCCAAATCCAGTCTAAATCTCTGTCTGACAGTGTGAAACTAGCTATGATGATAATATCACCCCCCCCCCCCCGCCGAAATCTGGGGATAAGAGTAGGAACCAAAATAGGTAATCAAGATTTTTTAGCCTTAAAATGTATAGCCAAGATATGGAAAATCTCTCAAAATTAGTATGTAAAATCTGACATTGTCATGCAAATGTAGTATCTATTTTGAAATTCAAATACATGTCAATGAAATACAGTCATTAATTTTTCACTCATATATGTTTAAAAGTAAAGGGAACCACATCAGAAATCAATAAAAGTCTCTTGGGATGGCCAGTTTTTACTAAATGTACGGTATTCACACAATAAAACATTAATTAAAGTTATTATCTTAAATATCAATAAATAACCTTGTACTCACAAGTTAAAGCTATGCCTACTATATCAAGAAAGTTGGAAAGGATTATAAAGATAATTTAGCCCCCTCCCCCTGCTTAGTATAAGATCCATTATACTATCAACATATTTGATAAATGACCACTCCACTCCACTCAGAAAAACTAGACCACAAAGGAATGCCAGAAACTGATGGTTTCCAGGAGGGTGCATGTGATATTTATTTGAATGGGTTTTTTTTATGCCATTTGGTGTCTAAAATAATAAATAACAATACTTTCCAATAATCATGAAACAAATGGACAAAACTATCATAATCTTGTAATCATCACAATTAAACATTACCATGCTTCAGCAAAATTTCACCACACACACAGGAACTTTCTGTCACAACAAGAATAAGTGTCTTCTGGCAGTTTTAAATTATAATAAATGTACAGTGTCACAAGTTTCATAGTGTAGAGCTTACTTCCTCGGGTGCATGAACTATTACCCCAAATGGCAGAGCAGCTTTTTATTTTTTGAGGCAGTTAAGATTTCCTTCATAGCATAGAAAAAACCAACTACTTGCTGCTGTTTCCAATTTTATAAGCATGAATAGAGCTTTTTTATGTTAATTAGGTGTTTGAAGATACTACTGTGGCATGCTGAGTGTTTCATCTAATACGCTAGAGGAAGAATATTGTCCAAGCACATAATTTAAAGGGCCTAGGTGAAGTCCTTGAGTTTTCTTTGTAATACTGAAAATCAGGATTGCTACTGCCAATCACTATAGGAAATAATTCCAAACTAAACAATCCAAGAGTCTAACTTGGCATACGGCCATTTCCTATTTTCGGAGCCAGATAAAACTATTTTGAAGTCTTGCTGTTGCCATTTCCTTTGCAATTCGTACTGCTGAGCATGACCAGATTCCTCTTCCTTCTACTGCATACATGTCCAGCAGATGGAAACCCTACAATAGTTCCATCTATGTAGAATATGGAGCTTGACAATATGTTATATGATGACATTTACTTTTTTAACAGCAATGATGAAATGGCCCTAATATTTTTCTGCCATATAAAAGGTTTAAAGCTGGGTTTCCCAAACTGGGACTTGTCCTTCTTTTGAGAAGATAGACAGAGTCCAGGGCAGGTGTGAAGAACATTTAGTTACCTTGTTATAATAAATCCACCTTTCCCAAAGATTCAAGATATGGTTTTCATTGTTCATTTTGGATTATTAGGGAAAGTGTGTACATTAAGATTACATAAAAGGGAGCTGTGATGGCAAAAAGATTAGGAACTCCTGATTTGAAGGAATGCCCAACGATTAGGCATTAATCCAACAAATTTAAATACCATATGCAGCGTAATGCCTTTAAATCTAAGGTAATGCCATGTGAAAAAAAATGTCAGTGAAGACAAACTAAGTCTTCTTTATTGTATTTCTATTTTATTTTTCTTCCACTCAACAAAGGAGGCAGAATAATTCTTACTGCTTTTTTGTATAGAAACTCAATTTGATTGTATTCTGTTTAGAGCAGACATGACTGACAGCACACTGGGTAAATAGCATATGCAGCCTGAAAATGTTATTGTTTCATACTAATGATATGAGATATTGCTTTTTTATTTGTGTTTATAGCTGTTAAACAGCATTAAAATCTTCAGAAACGGAGAATAGAGCTGAAGATTATTGATTTCAATTTGACATTAATGCATAAAGCTTAGAAGATTTTTTTTAAAAGAAGCAATAAGCACTATAAGTTCTTGGTTGTTAAAATAAGCAGACAAGAATTCTTGTCTATTTTATAAGACTATTAAACAAAGAAAAATATTTTTTTCTTTCTAAGTTAAGGTGACCAGACGTCCCGCTTTTGGCGGGACAGTCCCGCTTTTTTAAAATTTGTCCCGCGTCCCGCGGA
>JANHJO010007616.1:133646-143921 GCA_032468235.1 Pseudoxyrhopus heterurus | reverse complement strand
CTCTGCTCACCTGATTCTAAGTAACTCTTTTTCTGCTGAGAACACTGAAGAACAGTGATGGAATCCATTATGTCGGTTGATGCACTGAGTTAGCATCAAAAGTGTAGAGTCACTCATTCTTTCTTTCTGGAAGCACTTTCTCTTTTATTTTTCTCTCTCTTCTTCCCTACATTTGCAGGTTGCTGGAACAAAAGATCAAGTTGTTCAAACTACAATTGTGACCAGTCAGTTTCTTAGGTCAGGCCAAGGGTAGCACTTGATTTTCTTTCTACTATTCTACAATATAGTTATTTGTGCCTTCAAGGAAGCATTCATTGGACAAGTCAGTTTCAAGTTTTCTTGGCAACATTTTTCAGGAGTGGTTTGCCATTGCCTGCTTCCTAGGGCTGAGAGTAACTGGTCCAAGTCACCCAGCTGGCTTTGTGTAATATTATTGGTTACATATATTCATACCAAGAAGTCACTGTTTAAATAGGGGTATTCATATTCAATTATTTATAGAGATATTTAGCCTACCTAGCAGTTAGCCATTAGACACTTGCTCCAACTGCTCCAGCTTATTCTTTTTAGCTGTGGCCTGCAATGATCAGAAATTATCTATTTCTGTCAGAGTCCATCTGTTAAAAATGTTGCAAGCTATTTAAGTCTTCCGCAAAAATTCTTTTCTTTCTTGCCATCTATTGTATGATTCTTTCCTGGATATCTCGATTAGAAGATTACTTATGTTATATCCTTTACTAAACCACTAAAAAGTAATTCATAAGCAATTGTACTGTAATGTCACCAAATTTGGTTGAAAGGCATCAGATTAAATAGATTAACCTAGCAGAGTAAAAAAGGATCAAAAGTCCTTTTGAGTCTCTCTCTCTGCACAGCTAGAATGAGACAATGAAGATGAATGGAGGATGAATATTGTTATAGTTAATATAAATATACAAACTAACTCTATTGAAACAGCATTATGCATATAGGCTGTCTGTGAAATGAATATGTCTTTGATTACATTTGGTACACTGGCTAAAAATAAATGAGGTACAATGACTGTTTCTTTCCACTTAGTTTTATTTGTCGTCAGACATGCTAGAAAACTTAAAATAAAGTGTACTTATCAGAATGTATGCCTTAGGGCAAGTCACAGAGTTTCCCAACATGTTTGTCTGGAGTTACTAATGGAACTGTTTCTCGTGAAAGGGTCTCACGTATTCCCCTTTGCCCACCCACCATGCGCTCAGTTAATTTCAGTTTTTATTTGTATAAGAAACAACATTGGATTTCATTATATATTTAAGGCGCCTAGAGACCATTGGCTGAAAGAAATCTTATTCTCTTCAAAATTAAATGCTAAAATTAGAAAATGCAGTGTTGAGTATGTTAAAAGTAGAAGGCTTTACTGTGAATTTGAAACTATTCCTTCTCTCCTGATAAAAAATGCTTTTTGGTGCTCGTGAAACTCGACAGCAATTGCTTACAGCTGCCTAGTTTAACTCTTATTTAAAGAACTCAATTGTGAGCTTTTAAAATTAGAATCGTATCGTACATTAAAGAATACTATGTTTATTTCTGAGGATATAACTTTATTACCATATATTTACTCAAAGTTTGGGTAATTTTTGCTTGTTAGTTTTAGTTTTACTTACATTTATTATATTCAAAGCTATTGGAAGTTTACACATGGGTTTAGATCAAGGAAAGGGACTATAATGGAGTTTATAGTTTGCTGTTTTTTTTTAAATAAAGAAAAAAATGAAATATTTTAGAGTCTATATACAGAGTAGCCAATAGTGCTTATCTTCAGCGCTTACTCATATTTAAGATTGCGTTACTGTACAGAAGGTACAGTATTTAAACATCTTTCAAAGTTGAATTTAGATCTAATCATACTCAGAGAAGATTTACAGAATTTTACCTAGCTTCTCATAGCTACTAATTCCAACTGTTTTAAATCCTTTATTTCTGATTTGATTTCTCAAGAAAGTTTCATGATGGCTTCTCATCTAGTCTTTAAGAAAACCAATTCTAGAATATTGGTATCATCACTTCCCACTTTTTATAAACTTGGCAAGGTACTTCTCATATGACAATTGCCTCAAAAAAACAAAAGTCACATTGGAAAGTGGAGAATTATCAGATTTTCAAATAAGCCTTCTATAAATGGACTATGTATAAATGAAATTTTTAGTCACTGGGATTATAGTTCCAGGATTTTTTTCCTCTAATGTCTCTGCCTAGTTCTAAAGAAAGCTAAGGACAGAAAATCCATATCCATTCCTTTAAAATTATCATACCTGAAGGCTAAACAAGACAAGAACTGTCAAAGGCATGAACAAGCTGTTGCCTTCTTAAAACAACAGTATCTTTGAAAGGCAACTACAGAATATTTATCACTTTTTGGGGGGCAGTCATGTGTCCAGTTTTAGAAATAATAGTCCTATTGTTGAAGGCAGTCTTGTCCAAGTAAACCTGGAAGTCCCTAGATGAACATAAAGTAACTTTTTAATATCTGGCACCTGGATGACAGATAGAGCAGGCAAAAAATTATCTGCTGGCCATAGTTTTTCCACTACAAAGCAATATGTTACAGTTATATTTATATAACATTAATTATGAAATTAAAATACCAATTAACATTTTAAAGTTACTTTTAAAAAGGCTAGCCATTTTAATGCAAAGAGTTTGCCTTTATCCTCTTATAAACTTGCTCCAGCGAAGCATGAAAACTCCATGCCATCTTCTTTTGCATGAATAACAAAGAGTAGAAACATACATTTCTATTAACAGATGAAATCACTCACAAATTTTTAACATGTGCTCTAATTTTCTTTTCCTTCAGAAATTGCACAGAGAAACAATAATATAGCAGATAAACAAAATTTGTATTGTATTCTTTTATTTATTGCAGCTATGGATTCTTTCTGTGGGACAGGTCACAGTAGAAATGATGGGTGGAGGCTGGAATTAATCAGACAAATCCTGCAATGATACTTGATCACGGAGAAATGTATTTTAATGGAGGTTTTTTGTCATTCTGGCTTATTATAGAAATAAAACATAACCATATAAAGCATTGTTTTTATGAGTCAAATAAAAAACAAACAAGTTTAGTATATCAAATAATATAATATCTACATTTCCTTACTTTATATGCACAAGACTATATTAAACATTTAAATATAATTTTATGTTCCATCAGTCTGTAAAACGCATTAGGAAAACATTTTCCTATATAGTAGAAAGCTACTAAATCAAAATGAAATTTCTGTCATTGTTCTATTAAATTCAGTGCTAAATTTTCTATCTTCTCAATTCATATTCCATAGAAATGAAATATCTTTTGGGACAATGTAAATTCCAGCCTTTATTATCTTACAGCTTTAGTCAATATTTCTTATTAATTTGAGACTCAACATACAAAGGAGAATGATTCTAATAAACGTATTTGATCTGAACATGTCCATTCACAAATTAAATACCCTCTTCCTTCTTTAAAGAAAAACAGATCCAATGGAGGCTTACACTAGAATAAATGGGTCACTGATGCTGTTCCTCTTGTCATGTACTGTCACAAAATGGCTAACAATTAGATTATTAATTCACAAACTAGTGAATTAAAACTGGTGAAGCTGACGAAAATAAGGAAGCATCCTACAAATCTGAGTAAAGAGACAGTGCTTTGATCTTGGAAAATATACCAACTCATATAAACTCAAAGGTTTTTTCCCAATTCACTGTAAACTGGAGATACTGTAAGTAACCAGCTTCTGAATTCTGAATATATAACTGAAAAACATACTTCCTGGAACTGTGGACTCTCTATCCTTTCATATACTCAGTACATCTAAACCACTCAGACTAACTCAATTTTTCTTTCATGAAAGCTAGTGTGGTATAATTGTTATGGCGTTGGAATAGGAGTAAGGGTACTCAGGTTCCAGTCTGGATGCAGCCAACGTATCCTACAGAGTTATTAGGAAGGGATGAGTATTATTATACTGACATGAACTCCTGAACAAAAGGCACAATGTAAATTGAATACATAAATGAAAAAGTACTCTATTGTCTTCTTGTCAATTATGTGGCCATCTATGTGATGGCTGGGATAATATGATTCAGATACTTTGTCCAGATTGTGGAAGTTGTGGAGGTCCTGAAGCAGGTCCTCTCAGCTCTAGTTTTCTTTCGCTAGAATAGCTTGTCTCTGCCTCTGCTCTACCCTCAGCAGAGCAGGTCAAAGAACATAGTTCTTTCTCTGTTGTGTCATTTCAGTAGAACATTAAGACCATGTAAACATGTAAATAAGGGTCAGGGCTTCAATTGCATTCCTTTGACTGTTATATTTTACATTTTGATCTCAAACAGATACCACTAGTTTCAACAGATATGATTTATAAAATATTAAAAAACTGATGGGCAACAAAGACTACAGATCCAAAGAAGATCTTTTTACCATGTTATGCATGTTCCTTCACTTGAGTCATCAGATCTGATGACCTTAAAATGCATTTTATTTATTACTTATTTATGAAACAAATATATATTGCCACCTAACTCACACATGGTGATTCTGGGTAGCGCAGAACAATAAAAATCCACAAATATTATAAATGCTCTATTTAAAGTAACCATTCTTGGAGGAAAGGTACTTATCTCTTTATAAAGGCACGCACACAACAATAAATATTTAAATGATCAATATCTATAGGTCCTTTAACTTAGGAAATTTGGATGCAGAAAATATGTATTGATAAGAAGAATCATGTTTAAAAATATAAATGCAGACAAATATTTTATAATATTCTAACAATACAGCATATTTGCCTTTTCTACCTTTATTTTTCAAGAAATGCCCAGAGCTACAAAATGGTAGCATTCCATCTATTTTGTTAGAGATATCTTGTTGGTCCTTGACAGCCTTATCATGTCAACTTTCTGCAGTAGCATAGTTTTCAACAAGGAGAAGAATAAGTATAAAACTATGCTTCCTGTGGGTATATTTTACTATGGTAGATCCTGGGGGATGATTTGTTATTTCTGTCAGATCAAACAAAGAGATAGGAGAAGAAAATAAAATACAATAACCAAAAATAAAGCAGCTGGAAAAAAAAACCCAAATCCACTCAGGCTAAAACTTTATGCTACGGTACAAAAAAAATCATCAAAATATAGTGAATATCAAACATCTTCAAAATAAACAAATATTGTACAGAAAATGTGCTTTCATGATGGCTATGAAAACCAACTGTCAAATGTTGCTCATTTATTGAGTAATTTTCTCCCACCCTTTCCATTGCTAGTGTGGCTGGATTTTTTTTATTAGGGAACAAATAAAATATGACATTTCCAAACCTTCCTAAATACCCCCCAAGAGTTCTAAGTGGATAAATAATACTTTTGTTTCTTTTTAAACTCACAATAGTAACCTGTGAATTAAATGAGTCAGGAGATAATATATAGACCAAAGTGTGTATAGCTGAGTATGGATTCAAATCAATCTCACAATCATAATGAAACATTTTATTACCCCATGGGAGGTATGCAAGATGTAGTGATGGCCAACAACCTGGATGGTTTTAAAGGAGTTTTACATAGTTACATAGCTTATAAAATTATGAGTGGTATTATTAATGATAGTTGCATATTGCCTCAGTTATTACTCACTTCTATCTGCTGAAGAACAAAAACAGGACATGATCATTAAACTTTTGTGATACATCAGATTGGTTGGTATAGCTAGCTTTCTAGTCTGCAGCAACAAAACTTCTCATTTCATTCATTTCCTACTGCAGAGTGCCAGAAAATTCTTAGGCTGCACTAGGTATACAGAGATCTATATTTAGGTGGAAAACATTAAATCTATTGAATCAGCAGGATGCTACAATTTGAAATTGTACCTCATATATTATATAGAACTGAATACAAGGGAAACAATCTAGAAAGAATATACAAAGATCAATTGTCAAATATAATTCTTCACTAACTTTTAAAAACAATATTGAGCATAAACCAACTGCATCTAAAAAAATGTAAATGAGAATTTGGCAAATATTTGAAACAAGAAGTGAATAGGATAAACATTGCATTTGAAATACTAGCTCCTGCAAACATACACAGAAAAAGCCTGCTTTCAATGTTGCATCTGACAAAGGTAATTACATTTGGGGAAACAAGCCAATAATTGCTATTTAGCCATTTTAATTTCATGTTGTGATGGAGGAGCAAAACATTAGTGATGTATTGACATCACTACATTAAATTAGTTTTGTAAAAAACACATGTCATGTCTGTTTGTTCAGAAGAAAAACTAATAGCAATACAATTTAAGTATCATAAGGATAGGTATCGTTTTTGCAAATGCAGCTTGAAAAGCTTGTAAATCCACCACTCACTTTTCTTGTAGCTTAATTTATAAGAATGGAATTTCAAATCAAAGGTCTCCCCTAGAGCAGCAAATTAAAGTTCCCTTCAGTGAGTTTGTATTTTACATTATGGAAAATTTTAAACAAAATTGGAAAGGTGGGTGTCTTTATAGCAAAGCAAAGCATTAGCCTCCAGAATTTATTTTCCAGAATGTCGTTGGATTCTATGTAGAATCTGCAGCTAAATGTCTTGCTTGTAAATACATTCACATGTCCAGAAAAACAAACACATTAAAACAAAACTGAGGGTCTGAGTGGCAAAAAGCCTTATTAATTTGCTTTTCATTGTCACTGGAGGTGGCAAATTCCCTGTGGTAACCATCATTTTTGGGCATCAAAAACATGTTTTGAAAATGCCAAATACATCCAATGTCTTTAAAGGAATTGGGATACCTGCTCTAAATAGTTATTTCTAATACAACAGAACATACATAGCTCAGGGTTGAACTACAGAGCCTTGGTGTTCTCTGAACTTGGTTTTTTTTTTTGCAGATGTTTCATTACCCAACTAGATATGATCATCAATACCAGTGAATGTAGGATTTGTTCCCTATGTATATGTGATTCCTGCCTCACTTTCTACTTTCAGTTTGATGGATATCAACAAATCAGAGGAAAACTATGGATTCCCCATGCTCAGGACTCATTTCAGAGATCATAATGCAGTATCAAGAAACTATTGCACTTCTACACATAGAACCAAAAATATAGACCTGCTTTGTAGATGACATTTTTGCAGTCATAAAAAAGGAATTAGACAGGACACATGAAACATCCAACAGCATCTTTAAAGAAACAACATTCCCCAGAGAAGAAGAAAACAACAACAACATCCAGGACTACCCTTCCTGGATATTCTCATAAGCAGAGGAAATGACAGCAAAGTAGAAAAACAAGTCTATCAAAAAACCAACTCATGCTAATCAAGTATTCCATTACCAAAGTAACAACCCTATCTCCCACAAGAAGAGTTGCATAAGAACATTATTCAGACAAGGACAAACACACTGCAGCAACCTGGAACTTCAGAAAAAAAAGGAAGCAGACAGCCTATACAACATCTTCCAGCAAATGGATACCCAAACTATTTTATCAAAACGTACCTGATTGATTACTCAAGCCACTACAGTATAGTTAACACAAGATATTGAAAAGAATAACATGATCATATATAAAAAAACACCTCAGAAATAAACTACAGACTATTATAACATGGCATCATTGTAGCACACAATTAAACTAAAGCCCTCCAAAACATTTTAAGTAAACCAAGACAGCAGCTCAAGAAGAAAAAGATAAGAGTTAATTGTAACATACAATGGATTGTAACAGCCATTATGTAGAACAGATATGCTGAAGACCAGCAGAGCACATCCATGAACACCAACTAGCAATCAGTAGACATGATATAAATTCCTTAATATTACAACACGAGGTTTTATACTCAACCACAATCCTAGACCAAGATAAATCCTAAAATTTTAAGAAAATTTCTTGAAGTTGCCATTCAGACAAATCAGCCATTAATAGATACATAGAAATAAACTATATTTACACACTACTCAAAAGAGATAAAAAGCAAAGAAGAAAACAAGATCAGAACACATTCCTTCCAGCATAAAATACCCCAATAAGCAGTGATTAACACTAGACAAACAATCAAACAAAAAACAATACCAAAAGAAGGAAGGAAGGAAGGAAGGAAGGAAGGAAGGAAGGAAGGAAGGAAGGAAGGAAGGAAGGAAGGAAGGAAGGAAGGAGAAAACTACAGCCCCAACAACACTGGCAGGGCAAGCTACTGTAAATAAACAGGGAGCAAACCCCACACTCACTACCACTGATGATATTATTTAGTTGGGTAATCAAATATCTATCAGCAATCAAGCTTAAAGAGCATGACAGACTCCATAGAGCTGTTGCCACATTTCCAAATGGAAACTTGCACACAGCTCATGAGTGATAATGAAAGTACTACATAAGGATATTTCTTTATACAAATGACAATGTACCAAAATAAAAGAAAATAGTACAGAAATTGTATACAAAAACTTTGAAATACTACATTGCAATCTACATTCAATGTGTCCTCTAATTCTATAAATTAACATTCTTACAACTAGTATTCTGATGATAGCTGAAAAGGCTAAAAGCATTGGTTGGATTTATAATGTACACCAATAGTAAAGACAATCCCAAACAACATCCAGTGTCCAGTGCAACTGCTGTTTACATATTAAACAGGGATACAGACTTTGTAGCAGAGATGTTCTGTCATGTTTCTCCACAGGAGAGGGCTGTCATGAAAAAGTTCATTATCAATTACTGTTCTACAAGTGCAAGATGAGTTAAGCTGTCATAATTTTCTCAGCTAGAGATCCTGTGCTGTCAAAGAATGTCAACTTTTAATCTGACATATGGAAGAAAATTATCTCTTATTCTGACCTCTAATTTCATGACATTTTAATGCAATAATTGCTGTGGTTAGTGCTGTAACTATGATTTCACCTGTCAAGGAAAAAAACAAATCAATGTCCTTGAGCTGTTTATTACATTTTATCTTTCACTTTACTAAATTTCTTGGTTTTGAAAAGGGAAACTAGCATTATATCAGCATTCTTGTAAATGTTATCTGATGAAACTAGAGTTTACTATGTTTCCAATTTGCATGTATCTCTAATAGTTCCTTCTCTTCCCCCAACAAAGCACCATTTCATTAGACTATAAATAATATTTGGACATAGATACAATAATTAAAGAAAAGTGGTTTGGCTTGCTCTGGATCTCCCTTGGAATACAATACTTCTAATGAAAAAACCTTTAAGTATTAAACTAGCCTTTCTCTCTTGATATGTTCATTGTTAATTTATTAGACTTCCTGAAATAAATGAGAGTGAGTTGCACTGGTTTCATTGAGTCTGTTTGGATGATGAATTAAATTTAGATCCAAATCATTTAAAGTATTTATTTGTTAAATTTATATCCTACCTTTCCAATATTAAAATGAAAGATAAAAATATTTCAACTTTTTCAACAACTGTATGAAATTAGATACAATCCATGCAGGTCTTTAATTACTATGATATAGGGTTCTAATATCTCATGATGTACAACATAGCCTAAACTGTAAAAATGTTATAGAAATATAATATAATATTTAGTGAGATAATTAAGTAATTACAGTAACTGTAAATTTCCAGATTCTTGGTTTTCAGGGGAAAAAAGCCACAAGTATTCTACTGCCTTTGTATAAATTATTGCTTGTTTTGCATACAACAGATGGCAGATATCATAGGGCATGGAAGCTTATGTATGCAGCCTCAACACAACAACACTCATCTTGCAGCTGTTGCATCTTCACACTGTTCAACCAAAGTGAATCTTTTTGTAGAATGTTTTATATTTCTGCGTTAATCTAATAATAATTCCCCTAAAATGAATTGACAAACTAGGAGACAATACATGAAAGGACTTTTTTTTTAAAGTGCTATAAAATACTATACACACATGCTAAAAGAAACCTGCATGTTTATTCATAGTTTGGGCTATTTTATTCTCTGTGTATTTATTAATAAATAAACAAATAAAATCAAACATAGTATGTATAATAAATGTACATATATATGGATTTAAAGAGCACTCAGGGTTGATCTCCTCTAGGACTGACCAGTTTGATCGCCTTGCAGTCCAAGGGACTCACAAGAGTCTTCTCTAGCACCATAGTTCAAAAGCCAAATCTTGAAGATGAAACTCAAATGCTTTGGCCACCTCATGAGAACGAAGGACTTACTGGAGAAGAGCCTAATGCTGGGAGTGATTGAGGGCAAAAGAAGAAGGGGACGACAGAGAATGAGGTGGCTGGATG
>JANHJO010007616.1:94091-105681 GCA_032468235.1 Pseudoxyrhopus heterurus | reverse complement strand
CTTTCGTTTGTAAAATAAAACTTGCCTTTTCCTTTAAATGGACTCGAGTCCGGGTTTGTGAGGTGGGAGACAGAACACCGGCCTTGGTGACAATGGTGTACAAAAAGGTATTTTGTGGTAGAATAGATAAAGCCTGTAATGCCTCTTGAATGACTACTTTCTAGTCCACTGTTTCTTGAAAAGGGATGAAATATTACTCCTGGTGCATAACCGGGTAGTTTCATTCTAGACTTAGGTATTTATTGGCAGGTCTTTCCTCTTTCCTCCTTAATTTGGGTCCTTCAATCCCTGCACTGCAATACTCTTCATGTTCTTTCTAAGAACAATGACCTAATATATATTTTTGGCTTGAAATTTGACTATGCTTCATTTTATCTTTCTTCTTTTATTCCTTGTATACTCCTCCAGTGACTCTTGCTATCATGTAGAAGTTTTGGAGCTCCCTTGGTCGCCCACTTTCCAAGAATTGACCTGATTCTAGAGAAAGTGCTCCCTAATAATCTTGGCACCACAATCAAGGTTAACATATTGAAAAATTGTTCAAAAACACATTATTTTACTCTACTATTTTACTCTACTTTGTTGTCAGCTTCGCCTGTTGTCAGAAGACTCTTGGAAAGCCTCAAATAAAACTTTTAACCTACCTGTGACACGTGCATGTATGAGCAGGAATAGGACACAGTTACCCCAAACCTTGTAATTCCTTGGGTTGGCCTTGTTATGTCAGTAATCATACTGCCTCATTATATTAATTCCTATTGTGAGCCTTCTCTTTCTGTAGGTAATTATAATGAGATGATTGCACTGGAATATTAGGATTCTTCTGTTCTTAAGGTTGACTTGCTTTGTTTCCCTAAAATTTCAGTTCTATAATTAAACCACATTTTTTAAAAAATACAAAAGACAGCAGACAGCTTTATCTATAAAGATACGAAAGATACTTACAATGCGAACAAGCCAGGCTAATGTACAGGTAGATGTAGAATAATGAGTGTTATAATGATAAGGTGGAGTTTGATCATTTTCCCATGTCTCATAGCGTTCTGCATAAAAGACTGCTCTCTTTGGGTTTAAAGCACCAATGGGCTGTAAAGAGAATAAATAAGTAAGCTTTATAAACCTGCATTCCATTTTTCTTCTACATTTTTTAATATTCACAGTATATGACTTTCAACAGTCAAAAACTGATAACTCATTCTGTTTTACTGTAATATGGTTGGACTGCTTGAGATGGAATGGGGATTTCATGTGAGAAGCTTGAATTACTAAACACTGTATTTCTTCTGTATGATACATCTACAAATGTCATGATCATCTCAAAGGAAAAAAAGCAGGAGAGATGTGGTAGCATCTTTTCAAACTAACATGTTTTATTAAAGACTATAGCTCACTTCAGGGTAACTAAATTCATGAAGGATTTAAATTGGAATAAGAGATAGAGATAGGAGGTAGGGTAGAGAGGTAAGGAGGTAGGGAGAGAGAGAGAGAGAGAGAGAGAATAGGAAGATGGTAATTTTGCAGATACAAGTTACATGTGAGACACACAAGTATCTTTTCAACTCATACTTGTGTTTGCTGAGACTTTGCTCAACTATGCTGGTTAAATTTCCTTGTTCGAAAACACTTATTCTGAAATCTATAACAGAGTGTTCTTGGAAGTTAAATTATCCTGTTGGTCCTTGTTTTATTATGTCAATTTTGTATCCATTAATTCTTTTCACTTGTTTGTTCATTACTTGTCCTACATAGAATTCCCGAGTGTTTGGCAGACCAAATATTAAATACCACAGTTGGAAGGGAACTTGGAGGTATTTTAGTTCTACCTCCTGCCCCAGCAGGAAATCTTATATCATTCCAGACAAATGTCTGTCCAATCTCTTCTTAAAAACCTCCAATGTTGGATGCTTACGACTTCTGAAAGTAAGCCATTCCCCTGATTAATTGTTCTCATTGTCACGAAATTTCTCCTTAATTCTAGGTTGGATTTCTCTTTGATAAGTTTCTCTTTGACAAGTTTTGTCTTGCCCTCAGTGCTTTGGAGAATAGGTTGTGCCCTTTTTTTTGTTACAGCTTTTCAAATATTGGAAAACTGCTATTAGGTCATCCCTAGTCCTTCTCTTCATTAGAGTAGACATACCAAATTGCTGCAACTATTCATCATATGTTTCAGCTTCTAGCCCATAATCGTCTTTGTTCTTCTCTGAACTCTTTTCAGTGTCTCAACAACTTTTTGTATCATGGTGACCAAAACTGGACACACAGGTTGGCTTCTATTAATAGCTTTGCTTGTGTCTAGGTGTTCATAGATCTGTTGCTTGATTATCTTTACCAGGATCTTCCCAGGTTCTATTAGGGTAACTGATCTGCAGTTTTCTGGAATCATTCATTTCCTTTTTTGAAGAAGGGAACCACATCAGCTTTTTTCAGACAGATCATGGCCCATACCATAATGGAAGAAGAGCATGTAAGGGCACCTCCAATTTTGTGTGTGAAGTTGTTGGGCCTGTGGTAGTGCTAATGATGTAAATGTAGGTATAAAGTAAACATTTGAGTTTGTTACAGGGTATGATTCTATGTTAGCACCGCTTTTCAGTTGTTGCTTGTTGTGTGTGAAAATCTTGTTGAATTTGTATTTTAGTATGGATCTGTCACCTAGTGCCTAAGCAAAGTGAAGTATCATTGTCTAGTATGGCTATTAAAGTATTTGTTTGAGTTGTGACAATTAATGGTACTTTTTTATTATAGATATTTTACCATCCTCTCTCAGCCCAGCTCACCTCACAGAGTTGTTTTGTGAGGAAAATAGACAGAGGAAGGAATATTAAATAAGTTTACCATCTTCAGTTGTTTATAAAAATAAAGACAGGATATAAACAAACATTATTTAGAAAGCAAAAATTGAACAGATCCTCCTCTTTTTTGGCCTATTTAGTATACTGAAAATGATTTTTTAAGTTTCCTTACACTAATTAGTTCCCTTAATATGCTGTGAATAGTGAACACTGATATACTATGAAAGCTTGTAGTAGCACACTAAAGAAAACACAGAAAAATATGTCCCTTTTCATATTCTAGGAAATTCTAATAACCTTATCTAACTCTTTTGCTGCTTTCATAGTTATTCACAATTTTATCAGAAGAGAAACTTCTGATTTTCTATGGAAATTGATAATTTCCCTCGATTTATTTATTTATTTATTTATTTATTTTAACTATCAAAGAATGACAAGTTCAATTTTCCCCATATATCATGGAAACAGAGAACACATATTTTGATGGAATTTCCATATATTAATTTATATGTACATATGCACATTTGAAAAGACTTTAAATTTTCCATAAGATAAATCAAATAATCATTGAACCAAATCACTTAACAACATTGTTCTTTAATTTCCACCTCATTGAACCCACCCACACCAGTTCTTTTATTCAATTATTACTTTAACCTAGATAATATAGAACCTGCTCCAAAATCAATTTACCCCATTCAGTCCAGTCATCCCCATCATTATTGCTCCTAAATCATATTAAATTCATAATCAATGGGGTCTCCAGTGCTGTTCCCTTTTGAATGGTGGGTTTCATATTATGAGACAAGGAAACCAGATGGGCAGATCAGTGGCTGACATGATTTTCTCTTCTTTTTCTTCATTATTAAGCCTTTCAAAAGTAATCCACTGAAAGAAATGAGCTGCGCAATCTACTCCACAGTGCAAATTTTAACTTCAAAAATGATGTCATTTTTATTTCCTGTAAAGGGACATCACATGGAAAAATGACTGGCAGCACCCCGTAGCTTGCACATTTTTATACTATTTATCTTCCAAATGAAATATTAGTGAGATACCTTCTCTCTACTCGTGAACATTTGAGATTTTAGCAGAAAGCTCAGCTTAGCTCAGTGCATTTCTTTGTATGGACTAACTATACTAATATTAATAAAATAAATAAAAAACTTTAAAATAAGAACATTTTAAAGAATCTAAACTACAATAGATTTTAGGTACATATTTATTAGTTAACCCAAAATTAAATGTTAAAATAAATATGACAATAATCTTATGGGCATACAGTCACTGTTTTATTCCATAACCTAACAAATTATTCATTATGTTTATTTTAAATATGTATTTAGAAAGACTCTTCATAAACATATCTACTACAACTTTGAAGTAAGCACAGTATACTACAACTTAAGTTATTATAAATCTAATCAAAATAATGCATGAATATATCTATTATACGTTAACGATACTTATTGAATTAGTTCTAGGTTGCTAATAAATGTTTAGTAAATATGAAACAATCTATATTTATTTCAGATTCTTTAAACAAAACAAAACAACCTCCAAATGTATTTTACATGTTCTATCTTGCAGTTAATTTTTAGTTTTAAGTTAATATAACAGGATTTTGGTTTCCCTAAACATTCTGATTGTTTAATACTTTGCTGTGTCAAGGATATGCTAATAGCTTTCTCATGTGTGCAAAATATTTTAGTAATCCCTTAGGATCAAGCTTATCTGATGCAGATTGCACTGCAAGACCTCACTAAACATTCTTGAAAGGAAAGCATGACCCACTTCTTAATCTTTTCCAGGCATCTTCCAACTACTGGAAGAACAATAAAATAAATATTTACATTTTTTATTTTATTCAGGTTTCACAGGTTACTCAACCTTTTTAGTTTTCTTTCATTCCCTATTTTGCACAACAAAAGTAATCATTGGAATATAAATTATACCTTTAGTATTAATTAATAGTTAAATCATTATTTCTTTACTGCTTTGCCTTCTTGATTATTCAACAAGATACAGCCTAGCCTTGAACTGATATAATAGCATTTGGTAAATTTCATGCAGTAAAGGTTGATGCAACATTTGATACAATTGCCAGAATAGCTGTTGAGGTTACAATAATAGGGCTTGGAAAAAACCCTAACATTTTATTTTAAGTATGTTTGTGATCAGACTTGACAGGAAAGGAATGTTGTATAGTAATCACAGCAGGGATTGGAATTGGGAGTTTTACTTCAGTTGTTAATGGCACATAATCCTTCATTTCTCTTTCATGACCTCGAAAATAGAAGTACTTACTATGGGATGGTTTTGCCCACTGCTTTTAATTGCTGCTTTTATTGTGATGCATTTTCTTGGCATGACTATTTTTATATATTATTTGAAAACTGTTCTGGGAATTGTTTTGGTGAAAAGCACAATACAATCGTTCCAAAACAAACAAAGACATTCAAATAAATGGCATGTTCAAGTACAACATACTACTAGGTTTTATAGAAGAGACTTCTATACACCAAATTACACCAAATTACATGGGAGTAAATCTCAATGAATTTAATGGAAATTATTTCTCTTTAGGCATGTGGAGGAATATAGTGAAAGGTGTGAACCAGTGACTTAAATGCTTTTGTTCGATATCAGATGCCAACAGGATAGATTCTAGCATGATTTTAATATTCTTTACATAACACGTTAGCCTATTTTCATTTTATACAAAAGACCAAGAAATTCTGATTTCAGCAAGCTTTCAAATTATTTTACAACTGAATCCTGCTCCTGAATATTACTTTTTTGAAAACACACCTAGTTCTTTTAACTATTTATTTATTAAATGTTTATGCTGCCCGTCTCCCCTACCCAGAGGCAGCTATAACTCTACACATTAAATCAGTAAGTGTAATACGTGGTTAATCTGTTCTAAAACATTGTGGATGCTTAGAGTAATTTTAAAATACCACAAAATATTGTCAACTAGCACTGATGATGTTACATAGTTTGATTAATGAAACGTCTGCAAGAAAACAACCAAGTTCAGAGAGTGCCAAGGACCCCTCAATATTTCAACTTTTGTACATTCAGCAGAAATAGCTGCAAAAGAAGATGAATATAATTGACATATAAGGCTAGGTACTGGTATTTATTTTAACTAAACATTTGTTTTTTTATAATTTGCTACAATTTATGGTATCAGAAATTGATACTAGTTCCAATTTAATATAAAAATTAGAAGTTAATCCTGTTGTCACGGGATTCCTAGAACTAACCCCTAGTGGAAGATAGTGTATTGTTTATTTTGATTAGAATCATTGACCAAGCTCAACAAATCCATAAATGCCAGCTAAAATCCATGAGAACTAGTGGCATCTGAACAACTCATAATGTCAAATGGTAACACTTGATGCAAGTAAGCTGCATCATTTACATGAAGATGTTATGACATTCAGATTAATATTTGTACACCTTATCTTTCTTGTCTATGCCTGTGAATATATTGTCATTATTCTTGTAGATCTCATTCTGTTCTCTCTTCTCATCTGAAGGCATCTTTGAAATTGCCTATAGTAATATGCAGTCTGCTCCCTAAACTAAGAATGCCTTCTAATATTAGTTGTTGAGAACATACATGGAAGGCTGCTATTGTCCTCATGTTATGAATTCTTTGCAAAATAGCATCGTCTTGAAGAATTCCAAGAGTGCCATTGCTAGATAATGTAGGTGCAAAATGGGGTAGTTAACTATTTATTCAATTTTGGAAAAAGCTCTAATTTGAGGTTCTATGCACTATAGTGTCAGTTTACACAAATACAAGGTGTTTTTGTTAAATATTATTGTGAAATGATGATTAACTGTTTTTCCTGAAAAAACCCCAGTTGACAGGACATCTGAAGAAAAATATTATTTATTACCTGACATTTCACTTACTAACATTTTCTGAAATAAATCTTATTCTGGAGATTTGCTTTATTAACATATATATAAGTTCGCAGATCTATAGAAGGATCCAGCTATAACCATTCTAATTCAAATTGTACTAGCATATGTTCACAAGCATGGTATATACATAATCTTTCATGTATTACATTATTTCAGATATATACATCATATATTATTTGACCCAAGAATCTGATATTTAGTCTTTCTTTGATAAATATGTAGTTCTCTCATATTGATTATCAAATATTTATTTAATGATTTAAATGTTCCTAGGACCTAACTGATTACTGCTTCTTTCAGCACAATTAGAAACAGATATGGTAGCAGGACAATTCTAATAAGTTTAAAGTTAGAAAGTTAACATAATTAACTGATTAAGTAAAAATTGAATTTTGTATGGGAAAGTAATTTTGTTTACTACCCAATTAAATAAAAAGTTATACATGGAAAAGTTTAGCATTGCATTAGTCAGACAGTTACTTAACCAAAACATTTGATCGTATGAAGAATTTCTTGCTTGAAAAAAAAATCACACTTTATTTATTAATTTGAAAACCTCAATATATTACTTTCTTTTCTGTAAATTAAAATATAACATAAGTAAATCATTATGCTTATTATTTGCCTGTAAATAATTTTGTTAATAATAATAATAATATTTTGGCAGATTGAGAGGTGTTTGATGTGTTTCATATTGGTTAATATTTAGAAGAATTTGTCATTAGTGATGATACTACAACCTATAGTATTTTGCATGATTGGAAATAAAGAGGGAAAGGCCTATTTATACTTTAATGAGCAGAGGTGATACAAGATGCTAAAGTCATATACTAATAACACCATATAATGCACTATATAATTCTATATAAAAACATTTTAAACTATTTTTCTTAGAGGAAAACTAAACTAAAATAAAAATTGCAAAAATATTTTCTATTTGAAAACTTAGTGGTATTCTTACAGGAAGATCCAATCAAGTTGAAAATAAGCAGATCTCCCAATGGCTTGTTCATGCCGAGATAATCTATGGATCTATGACAGTCTCTTTCATTAGCTTTTCAACTTGTCAAACAATAAATGTAACCTCTGACCTTTTGTATGTCTTGAATATAACTTGAAGTCTCAAATGTCTAACTGATAAAACACCTTGACAAATACTTTGCCTTATTTTTCAAACTTACAATTAAATATATTTAATGAAATATGAAGACAAATGTTGTGATTTAAAAAAAATTGGAAGAGTTGCTTATTTGTAGCATTTTCTGTTCAATTCAGCAACTAACAAAAGCAGAAATCAACCTTTAAAATTGGTAATATAAAGCTGTATCTTTAGAATGACACACAAAATTATCCTGATTTCTAAAACCAGACTTCCAAGAACTGTTCCTGGGGCTATTTTGAATAATTACAGAACTAATTATGTACTTTAAAAGTAACTTTGTAGGTCACTTCCTAGAAAAAGAGAAAGGAAATGCCTTATTTAAGGGCAAAAGAGCAGAAATAGAATATTTATGTATGGGGCAAAGATGAATGTGTATAACCTATTTGAATTAGAGACCAGGCTATATTTTAATCTGACCATGATTTTAATGGACAATGTAATTATTAAATATTTGTTGCTTTTAGAATTATTTATTGACTCTGAACAATAAATAATTCATTTAAAGTAAGCTCCTAAAACACTCCCCCCCCCATTCATTCAATCCTGTCTACTTCCCAGATTTTGTCTGGACAAGTCCTTGTAGTTTTCTTGGCAGTTTTCTTGGTTTTTCAGAAGTGGTTTGTCATTGCCTCCTTCAAAGGGCTGAGAGTAAGAAAAGTGACTAGCCCTAAGTCACCCATCTGGCTTTGTGTCCAAGGTGGCACTGGAACTCACAATCTCCTGGTTTTAGCTAATGCCTTAACTACTAAATGAAATTGGATATTTAAAACACAGAAATCTAATTAAAACATTCTGTAAAAAGCTATACTCCATGCACTTTTTGAAAACTATACCTTTTGTTACGAATAAATTTTGAAGGTAACAGGATTCAAAAAATTGTGGAGTAGAAAAGTGGGCTTTCTGGACTTGAGATAGTGTAAAATAGCAATATAAGCAAAGGGATGGACCACTTACTCAATTTAGTACTTTAGTATTGATACTAATAGAAACTAATATCTTAGCCTTTGCTAGACATTTTATTGCTATACTACTATTGTATATATGTATACACATATATATGTACAATTACTGTAATTCAATATATTAGAAAAAACCATAAATGGGTTGACAATATTAACAATTAGTCAAATGTTATGCATCCCTTTCCATAGAAATAAAAAAGATGTAGATAATAACAACTTGCCTTGGGGATCGGACAGTTTTGCTATAAACAGTTTCCTGTAATTACTATTACTTCTCAGATTTTTAATTATATTTCACTTAACAGGTGGCTGAGAAGTGAAGTATATTTCACTTATATCTTATACATAAATGTATAAGACGAGCTGAATTGTTAATATAAAGTAACATCTAATCTAAAAATCCCTTCTATGAATACAAAAAGTATTTCTTGGCAGCATTTTAAATTAAATATAATTCCTACAGTTATTTGGTGACTCCTCTGTGTGAACTAGTTTTTCTTTTTTAATCACATAAATGTCAGTATTAAAAGTATATATATAGCCATAGTGTAGCCATTTTCCTGTTACTTCTAAAACTGCCACATATCTAGCTTGGGAAATTAGAGGGGAGTGTGTATTAGTGAGTAGGAAGATAGTCATAACAAATATTTGACCGAAGACAAGGTCACTGGATCCTGCAGCCAAGCAAAGGAGCCAATTGGCGCCAAGCAAAGGAGATGTAATTGGACAATGTGACACATGATGTGTGTATGGGGGGCTGGGTTTAAATTTCTATTATGTGAAGAGAAACGGTAGTTTCGGGATTCATTCGGATGTGCCAACATAATTTCTCCAATAAAAGTTTTTACTTGGATGAACTTTGCTTCTGAGTACTAAACAGAAATGGGCAAGTATCATTGGAACGCTGACATTATCCCGAAACTCTAAACTACCAGCAGCACCCCAAAAAGTGGGGCTGTCCGTGGTCCTGAGCCCCAGCCACTGACCCACAACTTGGGCAGAGCAAAGACTCAGGGAAGATGGAAGAAAAGCAGCTGAAAGAAGGTGTGGGAGCTGGCTGTGGAGTGCTTGTCGAAACCACTTACTCCCCCTCGGAAGAAGTGGTGAAGGCTTTCGAGCTAGCTAAGGCTGAAAGCAGACAAGGCGCTCGCTCCAAGGAATGGAGTTCTGGAAGAGGTGGCCACATCAGCTCGAGGCTTAGCTCTCCTTGGCAGATTCAAAACCCTGGATGGAGGGATCCGAAACCGGTGGAATCTGACAGCAGCCGAGAATGGAATTTGCAGCTCCAGTCATGAAGCCAATCTCTGACTGGTCACTGGATCCTGCAGCTGGCAACCGGAGTAGAAGAATTGGCGCCAAGCGAAGGAGATGTAATTGGACAATGTGATATATGATGTGTGTATGGGGGCCTGGGTTTAAGTTTCTATTATGTGAAGAGAAACCAAAATGGTAGTTTAGGGATTCATTCGGATGTGCCAACATGATTTTTCCAATAAAAGTTTTTACTTGGATGGACTTTGAGTGCTAAACGGAAATGGGAAAGTTTCATTGGAATGCTGACATTGGGAAGTGAGAGAGAGAAGTGAGGAAAGGTAGGAAAAAGAAAAGAAAAAGAAGCATTGACTTCCGACTCTCTCTATTGCAATAGAATAGGGCATTAACATCAAATCACAGCTTTTTGTTTTTCCATAATAAGAACAAAGTCATTCATTCATTCATTCATTCATTCGTTCATCAAATTTATTAACCACCCATCTCCCTCACGGAATGGTAAAATTTCAGAAGAATGAAAAACAAATACAAACTTTGGAAAATAACCTTTATAAAATGAAAATGAATATGAAATAATTATAGATCGATCTAAAAAGAACAATATTTAATGGAATGAAATAAAGAGGTTGATAGCAATTTTTGTAGATTTTCACATTAAATATCAGTGGAATGATATATTAAAGAATTGTAAACTAATTGTAAATTAATTAAGTTGGAAGGGAACATTTAATCATTGTATCCATTCCCCCAAGAAGTGTAGTGGTTAAGGCATGAGGCAAAAATCAAGAGATTGTGAGTTCTTAGTCTAGATGGGTGACCTTGGGCCAGTCATTCTCTCTTGACCCTAGGATATAAGCAGTAGCAAGGCACTTCCAAAAAACCTTGCCAGGAAAACTGCAGATCTTGTCTGCATTTTTCTAGGAATCATCAACACTGACTCAAAGGAACAAAAAATCAATTCCCCTGATCAGTGTAGAAATCCAAGACAAATGGCTGCCTAGTCTTTGCTTGAACTCATCCAATGAAAAAGAGACTACCAACTTTTTGGATTATTAGTCCCACCATTGAATTGCACTTATTATTAAGAGGTTTTTCTATCATTCAGTGAACATCTGTCTTCCTGCACTTTGAATCTATTCTTCTGTGTCCTGTATTGTAGCATTTGAAAAGTGTTATCGTATTCCCCATCACTGTTAAACATAGGCAGCTCCTCAAACTGTTATCTCCATAGTTTCTAGTCTCCCAGTTCCTCCTCATTGCCATTTTTTTTTAAAAAAAAACCTGTTCGTCTGCAGTGAATTCCAAAGGTGCTTTTTCAGGAGACAACTGGACTTCCTTGTTTTTTCTTTTGAAGACGTTTTGCTTCTCATCCAAGAAGCTTCTTCAGGTAATATAAATCCTTCCATTCCCCACTTTCCTGTCAGAGCTGAAGAAGCTTCTTGGATGAGAAGCAAAAAACA
>JANHJO010007616.1:5766-18654 GCA_032468235.1 Pseudoxyrhopus heterurus | reverse complement strand
GCTTTCTAAATTATGTGAAGATTTCCCTGCACAATTGATATGACAAACTAAACAGCAAAGATGAGTTTGGAAAAGGTGGTACTAAGAAGAGGAGGACCTGGGATAAAGCTATTGAATGCAGATAAAGGCTTTGAAAAGAACACACAAGAGTTTACCACGGCTAGTTGAAATACAGAGATGAAACAAGTTTATGGCTTGATTGCTTAATGGTTTTATGTACTCCTACATATTTCTTAAGTTACCATGGTTGATATTTGTCCTGCCCATATCTCTGTTCTTCAGAAACAAATTTTGATGTAGTATGTTGCAGCATTAAAAATACATTTTACGTATTATTTAATAAAGATTCAGTTCAATATTAATATAAAAATGGGTTATTCTAACATTATTACTAAATTATTATTACATAATGCAATACTTTTATCATGGAAAAATTATCTTTTACTATTGCAAGTTAGCATAATTAGTTGCTAGAAAAACTACTGAAAATCATTTTTAAAATTCAAGGATTGGAAAATAAAAAATATGTTAATGATCAATTCAGCATAATTGTGCAAACTAAGATACTGATTTACAGAGTTAGCGATCAGACACTGCTACTAGGCATTGATCTTTCTGTCTGTAATTTATCAATAAAAACTTGCCTCTTGAAATGAACAGTCTGGGAAGGAACTTAGGAGCTAAAACTGGAACAGAAAATTATGAAACGTTTGTTAATATTAAATAAGACATTGAAATGGGTTTATGTTTTAACTGGCCACATCTTCTTATACAGATACACTATTGTATAGTTCTTCAAATCTTAAAAACATTTACCAGATTTTAATGATCATTTAACTGTGAAAAGATTATGTGCAACTGAAATACTAACATTTTAAAGTTATTTTAGTTAGTTTACATGCATGTCAATTATATCTAAAAAGTAACTAGTTGGGATCCTTGCAAAAGTCTAGAAAATCCCTACAGTGTTTCCCAGATGCAAAGCAGAAAAAAGGGGAACCTATGAGATCACAATAGCAACTAGGGGACTTTGCAGTAGGTCTCCAACAGAAATCCCAGACATACAAGATTACTACTTATTACATTAATAACTGCTGGAACATGAGGCAGGGAATAGTACCTGCCATAGTTGTGGTAGGATGGAAATGGGGGCTTGGGAAACAGTAGTTAGGCATGAGGTGGGGAATCCCAGGACCACAGAGAAAATGCTGGTAAGAAAAGGAGTTAAACTTATTTGGGAGAAAATTAGAGGCTGAGTAATGATACCAGCTGTGTGTTTTGTGGAATTTAGTCAGCTGAAGATTTTTTGGATGTAGCCATTCACAACTGGTTCTTGGTATTGAAACTAAGAGAAATGGCTAAGAAGAAAGAGACATCTAATCCATCATATTCTACTTACATAGTTCTCTGTGGAAATTCTCAGTCATCCAGGCGATAGTTGTCTCAGAAGTGCTTTTTTCAAAGGGCAACTGGACTGGTTTTTTTCCATGAGAAAGAAGAACAAAATGTTTTGTTTCTCATCCAAGAAACTTCATCAGTTGTGAAGGCAGGGGGGAGGGGATGGAAGGATAGATACTAACAGTTGAGACTGGATGGATAGAACCTATCCTTCCATCCCCCACCCCATCAAGTCTCAACTGTCAGTACCTATCCTTCCATCCCCGCCCCTGCCATCACAACTCATGAGGTTCCTTGGATGAGAAATGAAACGTTTTGTTCTTTTTCCTTCAAGGAAAAAAAATAGTCTTTGAAAAAAGCACTTCTTAGATATATTTACATTGTTAGGAAATAAAAAATAATGCCCTAAATAAAGTCTGGTCATTTCACATACAGCTATCAGTCTTGTGCTAGTTCTATTCTATTCCATTTTTTATATTCCCACATAAGTTTTCTAATATCCTTGAGGTTTTGGTAGATGAAGATCAGTGAGAAGAAATGAAAGCATAAAAATTAGTGCTCTGGCCTAGATCCTGGCCTCACATTCATCTTTCCTATTTCCTTCTCCTGTTTATTTTTTAAGTGAGTGAGAAAGAACCAAATCAATTATTGTGGTAAAGGAGAAAAATAGTTAACTGCCTAATTGCTCATGGATATAGAAGAAAAATCCTGGGAGATGGGATAGAGCGGGTATTTCCACCAATAAGAAGGTGCAACTTCATACTGCAACTTCAAAGAAAATGCTACAAAATTGTTTTCTGGGGAAGGAACTGAACACATCATTTTGTATACTGTGATGGTATGTAAGAATGATCTTGGGAGATTGGGAGAAGACATACTGCCCAGGGAATGGACAGATAAAAGGGAGCTTAGCCCATAGCTGCAGTGTGAGAAGAGTGAGAGACTCAGAAGGGACCCTCACTAAGTTACTGGCTATAATGATGACGGAAGGAGAATTGTACTTTCAGACTTCTGTTTGTGTAGCTTTACAATAAAGTAGAATTAGCTAATATGGCCATGATTTTCATCTTCTCTACCTGATAAGGCTGACATCAATCTTGCAAGTCTGAAATTATGCAAAGGAGTCTGCTGCCTTCTCCTTTGCAGTCTGAGAAGTTAGGGAGAGTCCTTTTTGAGTCTCTTGCTCTGTCCATTATGCAGTTCTGGGCTATGCTACCTCTTATCTGATTGCTCCCTCGGCAACATCTCTTTGCCTGATCTTAAAAGATCATTGCCACATACTATCATGGGTACACATATGGAAGCAACCTATATTTAAGTTAAAAGGTTAATGAAAGGTTAAAAACCATGGTTGTGGAATTGTGTATTTAAATCAAATATAAGAAATAAATTTTAATACTTATTGTCTAACTATAATTGCCCTCCTATAATTAACATGTAATTATAGCTCTGTAAAATCTATCTAGCCAATAGTGGCTTGGAAAGAAACAAAACATTAAAAACGGGTTTTGCATGAAAATATTTTAAAGTGTTAATGGTAAGATTGGTCTATCTATCATTACAATATGTAGCAACCTTATTTTTGTGTTAAATAAAGCTTAATGCAATATGCGTATAATAACTGTAATGAGTAATAACCAGATTCAATAGAACATATTACACTAATCAATATTTTAAATAGCAACTGTACCAAATTCCATAGGCTGCAGCATCTTTCTAAAATATAGGAGATAGATGATAACTTTCTTTTTGATACCTGCAAGATTATCAATCTCCTTCTCTTGTAACAGACTGACAGCATCATCATCCCCTTCTAGCATGAGTTCAGTTTCAGCATTTTGGTTGACGACAGCTTGACTTCGAAAGGTTTTCTTTGATTTTACCACATCTTCTTCAGTTCCTATAAAATAAACATGGTTTTCATTCAATATTTTGGTTTAATCTGAACATCCATTAAATGTTTTCAAATACAGAATTAATGGAATTAACTTATACTTCAAAATATATTTTCAAACCTTTACAAAAAACAGATGTCGTGTTTTGGACAAAGACGAGTTAGGATTATTAGGTTATTATAATAACTTCAAAATAAAAGATATAACGTTAAAAAATGAAACTATCACACTAACTGTCTGTTAATAACAACCTGATAAGGCACATGTACTAGAAATACACTAGTCATTTGGTGGTCAATGTGCAGCTTAACAATTTATATAAATTTTCTTGAAATTAATTTCATTTTACAATATGAAATATACAATTTTTAAAGAATTGCTTGAGTCCTTTAGTATGATTGAAACTGCAGGTTTTTTTTGTCATTCTCCATCATTCAGTTTGCTACAATGTAATAAATATTTATCTAAATGAAAGTGTGGAACACCGAAAGCTGCCCTTTAATCAATGTATCCTTTATAAATTAGAATTCCATTTATCAAAATTACAGAAAGAACTATAATGTCACAGGGGGCTGGCTCATTACAAGGCTTATAAACACCATTCTTACAAAGAAATGGTTTAACAACTAACAAATCAAACATTGATAGGGCACAGAATTTATTTGAGATCATCTATCTTCAGAAAACATGCTATACTGAATGGACTTTTTGGCCTCACTATACATTCATCAAAAAATTAACAAGCAGCTTCTATAAACCACAGTATTACCTTGTATCCTGAAATACGCAATATGTTCTGAGCAGATTTGTTACAGATATACTAGTTATATAATTTTAAAGAGAATGTATATAAACATTCTCAAAAGACAGATCCAATATTTTTCTTTTTCAAAACAGAAGGGCACAGAATCAGTTTAAAAATGTATTTGCTTTGAATTATGCATAGCTAATAATAATAACCCGGAACATGATATAATAAAGGCCAACATTATTGTGATTATTTAGCATTTTTATAATTAAGCATTCAGATTAATTATTGATATTACTTTTGGTGAAGATCTCTGTGTGATGAGGCAACCAATAAATAAATAAATAAATATGCATATGCATATGTATATATGTATATATGTATATTATCATTAACATTTTATGATGAAATACAGCTAGTAATAAGATTCCTTAATTATGATCAATTCTTTTAGTATTGTAAGGTTTTGGACCTTTATTTTTATTTCATTAAACATTGGCCAGGATCCTAATTGCATTTTGGAATAATGGTTGGGTTTGTCTACTGTTATTTTTCATTTTATTTATTTTTAGTCTTTAAATATATCAAGAATTTTGAATATTCAATATTGAAATTGGATAACCTCTTGCAAATTTCTGTTACACTTGGCAACAGAAATAGCACACTTTAAGATAAAACCACTCTTTTAATGATGTTAGTTTAAATGTACATTTAGATGTTGTAAAATATATCAGATAATAAGTTATGTTACTTAATTGATATAAAGTAGTCAGCATTAAGTAAGACATTAACAAACCTTGGGATTTATAAAATATTTTCATTATTTTACAACTTTATTCTAACACGTGGCATAAACACCTCTTTCATATATAGCATTTAGAGTGTAGTTATTGTGTCCCACATTCAATATTTAATCACAAATATTTTTAAGCACATCATATTTTGTAATATAGGCCTGCCTTCTGAATTTTAATATTAATGGCAGTATTTTGGTTATTTTTTATTTCAGGCCACAAGCCAAGTAACTGATCAAAGAGTTAGATAAAATATTTATCTGTTTTTCTGTTTTCAGTATTTAGACTGTCATAAAGGAAAAAAGATCACTTATATTTTCATTCCAAATTTGGTACACTTAAATGATTGCAAGTGCAGATGCATTTTAATTTACTCTGCCTTAAAATCTGATCTGTATTCCTTTTTAGGAACTTAGGGGATGACATTCAAATTTCCTTTAAATACATGAATTTAAGGGAAATCCCCAAATTACTTTTTGTGTATGTGTAGCAACAAAGACATTTCTTGGTCTTCTGGAAAACTGCATGCAACTTTAGAGATACTGTATTTCTATTCTTTTTCCTTTACCTTTTTTAAACGTTTTAAAATTTTAAAATAACAATATATGATATTCTAATATTTTTGTACCAGATATAATGGGATACAACAACCATTGCCATGAATAATTAAGATTTAGACCATGTTGACCTAGCCAAATTTTATCAGTCAATCTTTATTATGGTATTTGCTGAAGATTACAAATGTATTAATTTAGCATAAATATAAATACTCAGAAATGTATATATTCTAAATGATAGGTACAGTAAAAGACAGAAAAATAATGGATGGAAAATATACCATAGTATGGATCAAAATTAAATTTATTAGGAAATCATAGTATAGAGAAATAATAAGATACACAAGGTATGCTTCAAACCGCTGCACATCTTGTACTAACTATATTAACAGAATTAGCCCTAATGGTTTCATGAAAAATGTAGTTGGACCATGGAGGATTTTTTTTAGATATTTCCATACCTTGGCTTATGACTCAAAGACACTAAAGACATTCACTTGGATCAAAAGGAATAGTATACAAAATAATTCTATTGATAATATGCATGAGGTATGAACCCATGTAATCATTCACTTTCATGGCACATGTGTCAATTATGAAGTTTAGTTGGTTATAAGCACCATCTACGTACCAACTTTTTTTAAAAATGAAAAGTATAGTTTTACATAATTAATCAGGAAAAGGAGAATGACAAATTATGTCCACAGAAGATCACTATTATTTTTAATAAAATAAGAACAAAAATAAAAATCGAATAATTTCGATGCTTTGAAATAGAAGGTATTATTACAGCATAGTATTAGATTTATGGGCCATTCAACTTGTCTAGAGGCAACTTAAAAGTATGTCGAGTAGTAAGTTAAAACTCTTACGAAACCAAACAAAACTGGTCATTTATTCAATTTAATAAGAAGTCTTTCCTCTGTGTATGTGTCTGTATTTTCCCTTCCTCTTTTCCTTTCTCTGCACAAATTTTATAAAGCACGAGAAAACAACCATAAAATAGAAAAACAAAGAAACTTTTTAAAAAGCATTTGACACATCAACATTGATTTGGGTAACATTCATATTTTCTTCTCAAATGTCACTTAAACTTGTAAATTCTTATTTAGATTCTTCAGGTCACAGCTGGTTCTAGGTATGCAAGCTAAACATCAAAGATTACCTGCTGTGTCCATAACTATTAGAAGCCAGTTCAAGGCTACTTGAATAAATGCACAGACAGTATGTGGCTGATTTTAGGCATCAGTAGACTGAAGAGCAACCCCGCCCCCCCCAAAAAAAATTCACATCCAAATCTAAGTCAAACACACAACTCAGTTCAAACGAACTACTCAACATCATAACTCATTAACATTTATTTGACTTTAAAGCCACTAATTTCATTTTAAAGGTAAAGTGGAAATAAAAGTACAGTTAGTTTAGAAGCTGTGATACGAACCAAAAGAGAATTCTGCTTCTTTCAGAATTCATTCCACAGCTTACTTCAGTGAATTATAGATAAGGGAATTTATGCAGTGATTTTTCTTTCATCTTTGAAGAAGGCTGGCAGAATGGAAAGTTAACTCATTTTAGTGTTACCTAAATGTACTGACAGGAAATTCTAATGTTTCCAAACATCTGGAAATCAGCTTCATGGAGTGATTTCTTTTCTTAAAGAATGCTTTTTCTTATATTTTACAGCTTTGTGTGACTTCTAAAAGTGTGTCAACATAACTAAACTTTGTCCCATTAACAATAAAACAATGTGATTAAGTAAAAAATATATTTTACACAATAAAAATGTAAGGTGAAACTTTCCTCTTGCTTCTTTCTGAAACTACTTAGTCAGTGTGCAACTTTTACTATTACTGACTTAAGTTCTTAAAGAGTCACGAGTAGTCTTTTTTAAAATATCATTATTTCACTACCTGATAAAGTATACATTTTTTCTAAGCAATATTATTTTTTGGTTTATTTATTATTGCATTGTTCTATGATTATAAGGTAAGTGTAAAATAAAGATATTCAAAATATAATCTATGATTGCAGCATACTACTAGGCTGAAACTGAGGAATATGGTAAGCAGGCATTTGAATTTCTTCACAACTGGGTGTGTCATAAACTAAAAATTTTCTGGCCTGATTCCTGCCAGGCACATCATTATTCTGGTTATTAGCAAAAAAGCAAAGGGTACTTTTCTAATTGAGTCAGATGATTTAAGAATACACCAGAAGAAGGTACTAATCTTATAGAACTACTGTATATCAGGATGTAAGATCCCAGTTTGGTGCACTTCACTAGTAAGGTCTTTACAAATTCTCAAGAATATCTTAAGTTTTCCTTAGCTCCGTTCTACCCGAAATTCTAGGGGTCCTAATTGCATGGTTCTTGAGCGTCAATATGAAATACATTCTAAACCTTTCTGCCAGTTTATCAGTATTATATTATGTGATCAGTAATAATTAAAACATTAAAGTGATAAACGCAATAGCATTAAAACCATTGCTTTTCAGAAGTATTTATCATAAGAACTTAAAATAGCTTATGAAGGTGATGGTTAAATTCTTCTTAATGATTTTGTTATGCATTAATTAATATACTTACTTTATTCTTCACTCAAAACCATTCTGAAATTATAATTGTCTATGACAGATTGAACTCCTACCGTTTATAATACCTTTTGATTTTAAATAGCTCTATATAAAATTCTTCTTCTAAGGAAGAATGTAAGATGTTCCTATTTTTTATCTCTGTATTATAAGATCAGTAAATAGAGCATTACAACTCAGTTTGGTAAAGTGGCAGAAAATAAAAACAACTTTCTGAAAAAGGAGTCAATATATAGGAGAATTTTGTAAAACGTTTCATGCAACAATTTTGTTCAGATGTGGACATTAAAGTATATTATTATTTATCACTTCTTGAGTGCTTTTCCTTCTGCATTAACTGTAGAAGGTGATGCCATATGATAAAATACAATACGATTGCCAGTTAAAGAAAACAGTGGAAAACTATGTAGGAAAATACTTTCATTTATTTCCTATTCTAGATCTGCAATTCAGTATTTTGTTCCCAATATAACCTGATGTCAAAAGGACATGCAAAAGAAGGACAACTTCTCATTTGTCTTTCCTGTAAAATATATTAAGTGGCATAACTCTCCTGTAGTCATCACAACTAATAAACTATCTTTGATTGTCTTATGCTCCATGACTTTATGGTATTTTTAAAAAAACTGCCAAATTTCAGGTTTGAGATTGTGCTATTAGTTAACGCTGCACTATTACCATCACTAATTTATTACTGATTATCACTTATTTATCAATATTATTTCAAGCCTTGTTCTTTAACAAAATTTCATATCCATCCTTCACTTTTTATATGTTTATTTTTGAAACAAAACAATCTTTTTTAAATTAAAAGTTCATACTAAAATACAAGCTAAAAGGAAACAGAAAAAAAGAACAAAAACTTATATTTCGTACTTATCAATAGTCATTGGTTTACCAATGAATTCATAACTACAATATAGTGAATACACTAGCATTGATAATGTTACTAGTTTGGGTAATGAAACGTCTGCCAGAAAACAAGCAAGCTCAGAGAGCACCAAGGAACCCTCATAGAGAATACAAGTTATTATTGTAAGGTATCAAGAATCTCTGCCATAGTAACACATATTGCTACATCCTTTGATTAATAGAAAATTGCTTTTCTAAAAGAGATAGATCACACATTACTGACACCATTCCTTGACATTTGCAATAATAGCACTTTTCCAATTTCTTAATATAATTTTTTCTGACACTCCCCCCTCCCAATTCTTGATGCAACCACACTTTCCAATAAATACTCACATTCCAAAGTCTTGGTATATAATTGATCATTATATTAACATCTTTAACATTTAAAGATTTCTGCATAAATTTACTAATTTACATTAATACACTATCGCCCCAAATATTAAATGTTTGCATGATCATATCATATAGATCAGTGACCGCTCAAATTTCTTATGCCTCCAGGATAAAAAATCAAATCAAATACATTCTTTAGGGAGTCCAATATACCCTAAATACAATGTTTGATAGCTCTCAAATCTGTAGATACTATTTCAGCATTTTTAAGAACCTGAGGCCATGGCTATGGTTTTACATATATTCCAGTTCTTTAGTCCATGTTTGAAATAGCTCATATATGTCTATTTGAAAAAAATATTCTTGAGTCCAACAGAAGAGAACGTATCTAGCTTAGGGTTGAACTATGATGTCCTTAGTGCTTAGTTCAATTTTTTTTAATAAGCTTCAACTTTATTTCCATATATCTGGAAATACTATGAATATATAAAATACCAAAAGTTTAATATAATCACAAGAAATCACTTAACCACTATAGCCTCTAAAATGTTCAGGTTCATTTGACCCTTTTTTTGCGGAGACATCGTGAAAAGTATATCTATAAAATCCTATAACATGCCAAATTACCAAAAAAAGTTGATTTATTTTGAAAGAGATTTTTAAAGAAAATGAGTTAGAGTATTGCTAGGACTCTCCAAAGTGAATATCTGAAATTATATTTACTATAAGAGATCTGTTTGCCATTTAACATATTAGAGAAAACTGCAATTTAAAGAAAGAGAGAAAGAGAGAGAGAGAGACAGAAAGAAAAGATCCTATTATAGAATCTAAAATTAAAAACTAAAGGTAATTATTGTAGGTGACATTCCAGAATTTAAGAAGAAATACTGGATTCAAATTATTTTAAAAACAATTTAATTTATATGCTATGTAAAAAAATAACAACATCTAAAACATTGGATGTTGTCTTATTCTTCAGTTTTTAGTTACATAAGGAAATTTAGTACCATAATGGTTGGACAGATAAAGACATCTGACCTTATATGTTGCAATTATCAATAAAAAACTTACCAGTGGCATGTTTGGATAATTTGACCCATATTATACATATCTTTAATCTCATTGTATCTTAAGCTGTGAGAGTGCTGTCTTATAACACAGACCGGTAAATAAAATGGTGACTACTTGTGATTTGGTGCCACTATATTGTAAAAAATTATATGGGAAAAATAATAAGCTGCAAAAAACTATTTTAATAATAATTGCCCTGAAATATATTTTGCAAAGAGAGTCATAACCAAGTTATTTCCCTAAATAAAACAAATAGCTACTGCTCAGGAGAAAAGGACATCAAGGACACTTGCAAGAAAGAATTGGATCAATATTAAAGTGATTTTCATTTCATGCTTCCCCAACTCCAGTAAGCTGACAATATACTCTGATTATGTGAACTGTCTGTGAGTAACATAGAAAAGGTTATTAGAGGAGGAGGTGGAAATGGAATGCACTTTTTATATTGACAGTTTTGCTAATAGAGTGTACTGGCTTTCAAAGCCATGCAGTATTTTCACTATTTAATTTTCACATTTTCTTCCTTCATCTAAATAAAAAGTTTAAAATGTAACTTTAAGAGAGATCTGGTTTATTCTGAAAGGCAAAAAAACCTTATTAAACATTTATACTGAGTTATTTCCAAAATAACCCAAAATATGCTATTGAATATGTAATACCCAATTATTACATTTGCAAATTATGCAATCACAACATAATAAAATAAACAAAATTCTTTGGAAAATAATGATAAAATTTATTTTAAAGAAAATGTTAACTGTAAATGTTAACTCAGATTATTTCAAATTTAAGGGAGGAATGTACTTTTACACCCTCCTACAACATTTCCCCCCCCACCTTATCATTTTTCAATTTGATACTTAGTCACACCAATACAATACAAAACCGAAACCCAAAGAAACCTGCAAATAAAAACAAATAGTAGGAAGGTTTTTAAGCGAAGCAGGTTTACATACTTTTCTCATTTTCATTGCCTCCTCTAAGAACATCCTTATTAGATTGAAAAATAGACAAGACTGATGAAACCTGGAAGCCTTTGAAGACAAAGCATGGTAAAAAAAAGAGAATCTAGAACAACATCCACCATGGATAAACGTGGTAAGGACCAGTAGGGGACTGTCTTCCACTTTTATCTTTGGAGCATTTTTTTCACTAATTCTTCTATTCCAGTGCACAAAACACCTCTAAAAGCATGTATCTGTATCGAAAAGGCAACACTGCAAATTTTCTTTCCAAAGGTTTGAGTTTTAAAGAAATTTGTGAGTCTGGATTTACAAGCTTTGAGATTTGTATGGGCTTCATGTTAAGCTTGGTCAAGCAATCACTCAGCTGGTTATATAAACAGTTCTCTACATGGTTCAGGATGATTTTGTAAACTGCCTGTGGCAATAACGAAACTGTATAATTAACAAAACTACTACAGAAACTGTAATATGAAATACAGTACAATGAAAAGAGAATTGAATGTGGAATGCTACCTTAAAAAAATTTCGGTACAAAATATGTTATACAAACAACTGAAACTTCAAATAGTTGGATGAAAATGAATAAATGTAATACTGTTTAGTTCTCAGGTTCTCTAATTATCTGAACCATTTTCACTACATTTTAATGTTTTACCTCTTTAGGTAATATCTGCCATTCTTCCATTGAGCAATCCATAGAGAGAACTGTTATTTCCAAAAACTCCTGTATTCCTTGACCAGTTAGCATCATATTACTATTATATACCATGTGTTCACTATCAATACTGATTTAAGTCTAGATTAGTTAGAGAGTGCTCTTTTATTCATCAAGGTCATGTCTTGATGGCTATGCAAGCTTAGATAAATCAGGCATTAAGTAGATGCATCTCCCCAGAACCTAGAAATTCCCTCATCTGCAGACCTCAGCATATCTTGTTATTTATTGCCAAAGAATTGACTGATTAATTTTGTCATCTTTGCTCTGTGATTTTTTGCTCAGCTGAGGCTGCCTGCCCTCGTCTGCAATGCCTGATCAGACCTATTTAAGCTGACGCCTTTGATCACAGACCCAGATGAGCTTGCTGACTTAGTCTCTGACTAAACATTTCTTGGCTATGATATTTAATCACAACTCCACCCCCCCCCCCAATGATAACTGTCTGTCTGTTCTATATAGAAACTTAAAGCAGTACTTATGCTACTATTTTCAAAATAAAACTTAAAAAGCCTTCACTCATCCATATAATTCATTTTTTTCTTCTTCTGTTGTTTCTAGTAAGAAGATATTTGTGGACAGTGAATACCTTGTGTAACTTGCAACTTTACATAACAAAAATCAATGGCTTTCTCTATAGTACTTCTTATGTGTGATTCTGGTAATAAAGAAGAGATATAAAATGATCAAAATAAAACTGATGAAAAATCCCTAATGAAAGTTAAGCCTCCATGGAAAAAAAACCGCTGTGCCTCCAGCTCTTTATTAATCACATTCCAGCACCAGAGGTTGAAAATACATCAAACCGCACCAAATCCTTTTTACATGACAACCTCATAAATTATTCAACTCATTAGTATCACCAGGAGGTATAAAAATAACATCAGTGTTAAGGATGTTTTCTT
>JANHJO010007613.1:20688-45176 GCA_032468235.1 Pseudoxyrhopus heterurus | reverse complement strand
CTGCATTTCCACACTATAGGAAAATGATTGTGGGGATTTCTCTGTGCAAGTGGACTGTGCCAGTATTTGATGACAAAAATCCTATCAAAATGTTTCAACAGGTGGCAGCACCTGTTTTACCTTGAAAACTAAGCCAGTTCATGCCTGGTTAATACTTGAATGGGATATTGTGGGTATATGTTAGGACGGATGTTGCAAAACGTCTCAGAAGAAAGCAATGGGAAACCATTAATATACTGCTGCCAGGAAAACTGCATGGGTGAGCCCATGAATTGAACTTGACTTCAAGAAGCTCTTTCTTTTGTTTCTTGCTAATGTGTCTGGTGTAATGTTATATATTTCGTGACATACCGCTCTTGGGATGATTAATTGTAAATGTCTGTGTCTTGAGATAAGGATAAACATTTATACAAAGAGAGCAACCCAGAGCTCCCCAGATCATTTGTCTCTCATTCATATCCTCCCTTTTTTGTTGTTGTTCTCCATCATAATCATTTTTAAGCTAATGCTATCAAGATACTTTTAAGCAAATGTCATCAAGATATCATCTAATAAAATAAAACCAATTGGAATTTACTTGAGAAATGCTCAGATAAGTGTTGAAAAGTTATTTTATTCAACAGCTAGAACGCTGTAGCAAGCAACACATATGCCAGCTCTACATATTAAAAAGTCAGTATGATATACAGGTAGTCCTCGGGTTGCGAATGTAATGGAGCCTACCAATTATATTCGTAACCCAAGGATTCGTAGGAGTGAATTGTGATCATACCCTGCTTTCGTCCATGCATTCGCTAATTGAATGCATGGGTCGTTAAGTCCACATGATGTATCTCAGGATGGGAAGGCCATGGGGGCCTTGCGATGGAACAGACCACCTGCTTTGGACCACCCAAGGCCTCCCTGGCCCCCTCATGCTCCCTCCCGCAGGGCTTCCACAATTGCTCTTCCCCATCCTGTTGCACCGGGTCACTTACCTTGTGAAGATCTGTCTCCTCTTCAGTCTCTGCCGTGGTTTCTTTGCCTGCTTGCAGTCTTGGCACAAAATGTGAATGACAGCCATGGTACTGCAACATTTGTAACTTCGGGACTGGGTCATAAGTACTTGGGGGCTAGGTTGTAACTTCAAACGGCCACTAAGTGAACTGTTGTAATTCAGGGATTACCTGTATTGATTAGACAAATAAACTGGGCAAACCAGATCCAAAACTTGACAAAGGTCACTAGTTGACGTGGGCCCAGTCATGATCCCTCTTCATAGTAAAAACAAAATGGGAAGAGGAACATAAACCAGAATCTCTGCTTTGAATGTTTAATTGGTAGTATTGTCATTAGTGAACTGTGGACAGTTAGTCAGTTTCTCAGAAAAAACAACAAAAAACTACAGTCTAGACCATCTTAAGAAAAAGAGCCACATCTTGACAGGCACGTTCTGTTTTCATACACTGCTATATTCAGAATGGCCAAGGGACAGTAGTTAGTATCTGTGCCAATTTTGGACCAGAAACACTGCCAATGATTAGTGGCTACAATTCCAGATCCCAGAAATAGGATAAATTATTCTTTCATGGAATATTTTCCCTCTCTTTCCTCTGCCTGCCTCATTTCCTAACTCAACTTATTTTAATCTCAACTGCTGCAACTATATGACTCACAAAAAGGGAGCTCTTTGCGTTTAATTTTTTTTTTCTGAATCCAAGTTAACATTTCCATGGACTCTGTCTGAATGATGATAGACAATTGATGAATAACTTTTGCAGAATATAAAGAAATTCGTCTATTGAAACTCTACCAACATGATATATTGTAATGCTTGTTATTCTAGATAGAAGCTTTTATGGCTATTACAATATCCTTCCTATACAAAGGGTGCATTGTACTTTTAACAACATGTTATTAGGACTCTATCACCATATCATCTGAAACATTTTCCCCTCCTTATTTCACACATTTTGTTTTTGTCCTAGAGTAAATTTTCTTTGAAGCTGTTTACAAAAGAGAAAAGGTATTTTAGGTGGACTTAAGAAGGCAGATCCTACACTCTAAATCAAGATTACTATCAAGTTAATCTTGTTTTGCAAGTATATCGTGCAACATTTCTTCTGATTTTACATAAATGAGCTAGCTAAGGGTCACATTAGACATAATGGAGCAGTTGTTTCTGTTATTAACTCATTTATTCTTTCCGTGTAACATCTAAGGTGATTGGGGTTTAGAGAGTTGGACCACCTCATTACTCTGCCTTAACTCACTTTCTATCAGCCACGATGTTCTGCATTATTGCTGTAGCTAAGATACCTTAGAAAAAGACCTGAAATGATTGAAAATGGAAAGGGAAAAAAAGGGAGTAATTTAGCCTACTTCCCCTTTGAAACTGTTTTAATGCAATAATTAGACTAATCTTCCCTTTCTACTTGACTGAGACAAATGCGTGAATTACAAATATAGTTTAACCCCAACATTCTGTATTTTATAATGCTTTATACTTTATCATTTTATCTTCTGATATCAGAAGGGTATTTGTTTGATATCAGAAGGCTACACATCACAATATGCCTCGTGTTTAGTCAAAAGATGACTTCAACAAATTAACAAATGTCTTAAATAATCTTAAGATACCTGAAAATGAAGTAAAAGATTAAGAGGACTATATTGGAATCTTCTTGTTACTGTCCTACATGGCTAAAAAGTACATCCACACATAGCCCTATCATGAATTTTAAAAGAGACATCTTTTCTGGGTAATTAAAACTGTCATGGCATACCCCACAGTTATATATCTGCTGAAATAGGTTGTCAATGAAAAAGGAAGCCATACCACAGATCCAACACACAATTCATCTTTTAGTTACTGTAGTGCCTATCTTTTTGGCAGCTGTAGATTGGCATGGTCGCCAAAAGTAATAAAAAAGGCTACCTGCAGGATCTATGTACAGACTAAGCTTGAAAGCTTTATAAGCACATGTATGCCATTATATTAGAGTCACCTTCCAAAGCTTTTCTTGTAACCTTGACAATTATCTTGGTGAGCCTGGGTAGGAATGAGCTGCCATCTAGTGTTAGGCTTGTTTCTCTGGCTGTTGTTATTTGACTTCTCTTCAAACTTTGCTGTAGTCTGGCAGAAGCACAATCCTATAGACTGAAAGTGATGCTCCCTGGCAGTCCTCTAAGCTTTGCATTTCACTTTTTTCCCATTCCTCTTGGTCTGGCTATTTACTAGAAAAACCAACTTTGTGTAGCCTAAAGAAAACAAGGATGTCTTATGTTGTGTTCTACGAAAAGCTGTTGCAATGCCCTGTAGGGCATCCTTGCTGTTTGTCCTAAATTGAGATGACAATGTTGTTCATATTAAATTGCCTTCTTGCTTGACTTGGCATGCTGGGATCCATATCTGTTAATATAGGAATGTCCAAATGTCCTGCTAGGAAAGCAATTTGTTCCCTGGTAGGATGTCTATAAAACAGCTGGTGCAAGAAGCCATCAGAGGTGATGTGAGAGACAAGTTATGTTTTTCTTGATTTAATGGAAATTTTTACTGATCTACCCCCATCCTTCTCTCAGATTGTCACCAGTGCAGCATGTATCCATCTTCAGTCACCTCTCCTCCCACTCTTACAGTCCTGTCATATCTTGCTGGTAGCGAGACAGCCTTCAGAGCCTGAATATTGTAATAGATACTCTGACAATGACAAATAGGCTATTAATAAAATGTGAGATGGGGGAAACCCTAGAGAAATGGCAGAGCTTTGGCATGTTTTCACTAAACATCAGTTTTGTAACTTGTACTGGAAGACGCTGGAAAGTGGCCTCTGAACTGGAAAGCAGATCTTGCTCTATGAGCACAAAAACAACCAAGTAATAAGCTCTTCTGAAAGCTTGTTGATAGGTCTGCATTCAGATCTATACTCTTTTCTAACTCCTGAATTTCAAGTGTTAATCTGTATAGCCGCTGGCTGTTTTTGTTTTGTTTTGAATGGGAAATGACTGAGAACAGTGACAACAAAATGGAGCAGAGCAACATATGCAGATACTTCGGCAACTTCTAATTCTTTATAAAGCATTCAGAGAAGCCAGCCATTTAGCTATTATCCATTAAGCCTATAAATTTGAGTTAAAAGCATGAAGAATAAAGATTGTAATAACCTTTCTTGGCACTAAGGTTTTTTTTTTTCCATCCTTGCATGAATCATATCATCTCCTGGCATCTGGATCAATGTCAGGATAATTTGTGCTCTGTGCTCCTATAGCAACATGGTTTGTGATATTGCAAGCATAATGCAGCACTGGATACATCTCATTATAAGAATTTCTTTTCTTTTAACTGAGTGAAACTACAGCTTTGAGCTTTCACATGAGGAATTGTAGGCATAAAAACAGGTGGAGCTTCAATCTCTTGACATCACCACCTTAAACTCAGAGATGAGCAGCAAATAAATTTGATCATCATCATCATTATCATCTTGACAATATTGCACAGGCACCCCTGATAGATATCACCGAATGCAGAAATAATGTTTTTATTCAGATTAATGAAATAAGCCAGAATGCTTAATCACACTTTTAGAAAGTATATTATTTTGCAATCAGGCAGGATAATCCAAGCCCTTTTCTGAACTGCTCTGATATTAACTTCTGAGATGATTGGGCAAAGTTTCTATCACATTGATAGCTTTCAAGCTAACATATCCTTTCTTCGGGTTTTCTGATGGAATTTTCCAGAAATATAAAAAGCAACGTCAGAGACAAGTGAGAAAGGCATGAAGGAAAATGCAATGACATTTTCCAATGTCCAAGATGGAGCACAGCAGCTTTAATGTGATTGTGGTTTGTTTGCCAAGTTTAAAATATAATCCATTTATAGAGGAGTGCCAAAGTGGAACCAAAGAAAAAGCTGAAGGAAGTGTTTTTGTTTCCATAAGGAATAATTCCAAATTATCCAGGCTTAAAAAAATTCTGATGAGAGGAAAGTAGGCAAATAGAGGTCCTTTTCTGGATGATATTGTGTAATAAATGGATTATTGTTGATTGGTTATTGTGAAGAATTTCATGCAACCACACCATCCGAAGAACACATACATTTTACGAAAACATTTTATTTTATGCAAATATCAAGGACATAGCTCTGGAAAAGTCATTTTTTTTCCTACTTAGCATGATTTGATTTTTACACTACAAATTCCATGTGATGAATCTATTTGCCTCATTGGGAGCTATCAGAGAAAAAGATCTGCAGGAACACGCCCTTTTAATAATAGTCATATTAATAAAGAATATTGTTTTTTTAACTCAAAGTAGTAGCTTTCTCCTTATTACTCCCAAGTTTTTAAAATTTATTCCTTTGGAGTATTGCAGTTGGATCTCGTTATCATTTTTATAAGAGATTAGTGAATGCTTTTTTAAAACAAAAGAGAATCTTTTAAAGATAATATTTTCAAATATATGGCTATTGTTAATATACGCTATAATTGTTGTTTTTCAGAAGAAGCAACATGTATAAAATAAAATGAATGACAGCTTGCTTTTTATTGTTAATCGCTTAAGCGATTAATTTTTGTTGATGGAAAGATGGTATACTGTTGGAGATGACCAGGCTGAGCCTGAGGGAGGGGTCAAACACATAAACAGTCCACAAAACATCTAAGTCCAGTCCACCTTGAATTCCATTGACTCTTATCTACCACCAATTTGCTTTGACCATTAGTAGTTCATTCTCTTGTAGAGAGCATAAGCTTGCAATAAACCTTTATATTCATTTGAATTGCCTGGACTTGATTTCCTGATCTTGACATATATAAATATAACGTGAAAGACAAGGTGTAATTGTCACTGAATATGAGTACTTTATGGTACTAATTTCATTGTGACTCTTCCTAAATTTGAAATGTGAATATTCTCATTGAAAGAGAAAAAGGAAGGTGTTAAATCCTAGCCAGATTATATTTTTCTTCTCTGTCTCTTTCTTTTTCTCTTCTCCTCCCACCCCACCCTCCGCCCTTCTCTCAATTACAGATCTCTATCCTTAAAACAATATGTCAACAAAACAGGCCAAAATTAGCATGGATCTAATTCCATAACTAAACTTCCCCCCCCCCAATTTATTTGTGAATATGATATTCTGCATTGACGCTAGCTTTGAGCTAGAGACCCTAAATAATTGAATTGTGGTGCTAAAGGTGCTACTTCTGTAAATTAGCTTCCAAATTTCTTACGTTGGCTATCTGTTTATGTGGGCTGAGATACCAGAAGAAATTGAGAACTGAATACATCAGAGGTGCTATTCAGCCAGTTCCGACAGGTTCCGGAGAACCGATAGCGATAATTTGGAGAACCGGCAAATACCACCTCTGATTGGCTGACCGCAGCAAATACCACCTCTGATTGGCCAACTGCATAGTCACACCCACTAAGCCACACCCACTAAGCCACATTCACAGAACTGGTAGTAAAAAAAATTGAATCCCACCACTGGAATACATGTATATGAGAAAGGAAGAGAGATCATACTCAACTTATTCCCAAATTTTGCTGGATTAAGCACTCTTGTCCCCACCTGCACTGCAAAAAAAAATCCTCCTACGCTTCTCAATCATTTCAAATTCACTATTCACTTTTAATTCCAGCCTGCTCTGTATTTTGCTTCTAATACTTTCCCCCAGCCCATTTTTTTCTTAGAAACATTAATCAGAAGAATGAAATTGCAATATCATTTGTGCTATTCAAGACTGACTCAGAAGATCTAATGTACCAATTCAAGGATGGCAGATCAAACACAAAAAAGAATATGGTACTTTCAGCATTCTATCAACTTTCTGGAAAGCATGTGCAGCCTTCTTTTCTCCTCCTAGACATGGAAGAAATTGGGCTGTTTCTTTTTTTAAGGGGGTGAAGGATGACCAGAATTCTCTATGGCGGTCCTCAATCATTCAGTTCATGGTTGTTGCAAAGATGCTTTTTTTCCAAAAGGCAGTTTGGCTTTCATGTTTTTTTCCTTTGAAAACATTTCGCTTCTCATCCAAGACACTTCTTCAGTTCATTCAGACTTGAAGAAGTGTCTTGGATGAGAAGTGAAACCAAATGGAGTTGTAGCCTTTTAGAAAAAACACCTTTGGGACGAGGACCAGAATTATTTTACTAACTCTGTTGCTGCTTTAGACATAAATCTTAGAGAAGTCAAATGAGATCTTATATAACCCTTCAATATATGGAAACAGCAAAATTTTAGTTACAGCTAAGAAAACTCACAACACTTCTAAATCCTAGTTGGATGTAACCAACATTGGATGTAACTGCAGGAGCTACCTCAGACATACTTGGAACATAGTTCATTCCCTTTTACATTTCCTTTTTTGCTAGTTTAAAAAATACTAGCTTTTTACAACATTTTAACTTTGTAACTCTGTCTTCTGCTCCTACCTTTCTGAAGTTATCAGTTTTCTAGAAAAATCCCTACCATATTACAAATGAAAGGAGAAAGGAACTCTCTGTTGTAAAACAGCATGTGAAGTTTGTAGTTTGTACTGTGGTTTTTAGGCTTAGCATGTTGTATGAGTACAACCAATAACGTCAGTTGTATATACTAAATGTTCTTCCATACAAAAATGCAAGGAAAAGTACATGTCAAATGTGTTTAATTTCACTTCAACATGCCATTTCTCAATAAACAGGATACTCTTTGTCTCACTTATTTTTGTGATCCCCAGTTTCGGGTTGAAATGTTTACTATAGGGATTACTTTTAACATTACTTTTCATTTTGTTTATTAGACATAGGCCAAAGAAGATCGATTATCCTATTAGCTGAGGAAAAAACACTGTTTTCCTAAAAAAAAAAAACCTCCCCATATCTGACACAAGATATGCATTCAAACTCAGATGTTGTTTGGTATTTAGACTGGCAGGCTGGCTACAGTATTGTGAATGCCAGCTAACTAGTCATAAAATTGACAATGTAGCTGAAAGTCATAGTGTCAATATAACTAAAGGTCATAGAATCTATTGGAATGGATCTAACAAATCAAGTTCAATCCTGTGTATGCTGCAGGATTCACAGTCCCATGCCTGACAGATGACTATCCAGCTATGTTTGAAAGTTTCTAGTGGAGGGGAAGAAACCACTCCATACAGTAACCTATTCTACTGCTTGATAGTTCTTACTATCAAGAATGGAACGGAACAGAACACAACAGAACAGAATATTCTTTATTGGTCAAATGTGATTGGACACACAAGGAATTTGTCTCTGGTGCATAAGCTCTCAGTGTACATAGAAGCAATAGGGTGATAAACCATAAATCATAAGATGCAATTCTAAATTGTAAGATACAATCAACAAGCTGATAGTCATAAGATACCCATAGGAGTAGGTAACAGAAAAGATGAGAAGGATAATAGTAATACAGTTCTTTCTAATATCTACTCTGTATCTGTATTGTTGAAGTTTCTTCTCAACTGTTCTAGTCTTACCCTTTGGAGCAAGTGAGAATAAGTCCAAACTGTCTACAATGTCACTGCCCTTCATATATTTGAATGTAGCTTTCATGTCCCCTCTCAGCCTTTTTTTCTACAAGCTAAACATACCTAGATCTTTTAACTGTTCCTCACAGGATTTCTATCTTTTTGCCATCTTGGTAGCCCTTCTCCAGACTTGCTCTAGTTTATCCATCTGTTTAAAACAGGAATATACAGAACTGAATGCAATACCCCAAGTGAGCACTAACTAAGGTCAAGTAGAGTGGGACAATTACTTCCTGTGATCTGGACTCTGCGCTTCTCTTGTTATTCCTCGAGATGTTATAGGCCTTCTTTGCAGTTGCATTACACTGATGGGGCATGTTGAGCTTCTCATATGTGCTGCTCTTGAGCCAGATTTACCCCCATTCCGTACATATTTCTTTTGTTTTTCATGTATAACTTCACATTTCTCCCTTTTAGATTTTATTCTATTTATTCTTGCCTACTGTTCTATCCTAAAACTTTTTGACTTTTACTCCTCTCCTTCCAAATATTAGCTACTCCTCCATGGAGGCTGCCACAGAGAAGATCCATTTCTTGTCCACACCCCTCTGACCTCTTGTGAGAGTGCAACTTTTAGGAAACCATCTTTACATGTTCAAAAAACACAGGCTGAATCATTTGGGGTAATATGTACTTAAAAGCAATGCACTTAAAAGAAGTATCTGATAACAGTTTTCTTTCCTTTTAGGCTGTCCATGTCACAGCCTGACAGCTTATTTTTTTATGCAGTTCATTTATTATCTCCTGACTTGTGAACTCTAGACACACAGATTCTAGACATACAGTATTTCCTTTTTTTTTTCATTCTGGCTATAAAAAATATCTCGGCTTGAGTACAAGAGAATTGATCAGAGGTGGGAGGAAGGATTCATGTTTTAAAATAACTCTTATTCAAATCTGAAAGTGTGGTTTAAAAAAACAACAGGTTAATAGTCAATCTGTGAGCATTACTGTACTAATTATAATGTTCCATGTGAGAAATTAATACTGATTACTCAAAACATAAACACAGGAGAATTGGGGTTGGGGTTGTCTGGATTTGTTTTTAATTACAAAGCAGTTCAGTGTAGCACAATCTAGGCTCTTACTAGGGTGAAAAACTGAAAAATGAACATTATTCTTTGCTTCTTTCATTAAGCTCAGCTTATTCCAGTTTTTAACCTGTCTGACACAGTCTCGACAATATGAGCTGCCTGTGCATTCTTAATAGCTACCTTCTTTTTTATCTCCTGGGTGTTTTCTGTTTGTTTCTTTTCAAATCACCACTAAATTGTTCTTTTTTTTGTTTGTTTTTGTGGAGCAACCCTGGTTTGTTCAGCTATTTTCCATGCTCCTCCATCCCCAGGAACAGTTTTGCAGGTATCCTTGTAACATCTCCTTAGCATTGCTTAGCACAGAATTCAAGTTATCGTTGCTCTCTATTTAGGAGAACCAGTTTCTTGAAATCAAATATATAAGCGCAACTACCCTCATCTTTAACTTTTAGAAAAAAATTCAAAAACCCAACCATTATATGGTGACTTTGTTTCTGCTGTTTCCAGGTCTTTAACTGAGACTTTTCTATTGAATAGTATCAATGTCCTGAACAGTTGATCTGCTATTCGTTTTTCTAACTGGAAGGAGAAAATAGTTGGCAAGACATGTTAGGAGTTTTCAGGAAAGATAGTATTTGGAAGAATTGATCCATGCATTTCACATGCTAACTGAAAGAACTCAAGTCATCTGCTATGAAGACAAAAAGTGAAGTACAGATAGTCCTCTACTTACAACAGTTCATTCTGTGACCATTCAAACTTACAAGACACTGAAAAAAGTCACTTATGACTATTTTTCACATATATGACCTTTGTAGTATCTCCATGCTCATGTGATCAAAATTCAGATGTTTGGCAACTGGTTCATTCTTGTGACAGTTACTATGTCCTGGGGTCATCTGATCCTCTTTTGCAACCTTTTGACAAGCAAAATCAGTAGGGAAACCGGATTCACTTAACAACTGTGCTACTAACTTAACAACTGTGATTTACTTAACAACTATGGCAAGAAAGGTCGTAAAATGGGGCAAAACTCACTTAACAACAGAAATTTTGGACTCAAGTGTGGTTGTAAGTCAAGGACTACCTGTATAGTGTTTAAGCTGGCAGCATTCTGGTAAGCTGGAAAGTTGGATTACAACTATAACTGCAAGAGTATGGTGTTTTTATTTTACTTGTTTGTAGTTGACAGTATGATATCAGTGCTGTAAGTTTTATTTGTTTTAACTCAAATTGTGCATTTAGGACACTGTACACCTCTCAGAGTCAGTTACTGGAATGATCTACAAGCTCAACAAGAACCCAGAACTGAAGGGGAGCCCTTTATTGCTAAGGGATTTATTCCTTATGTTTTATGGTCTCATGAGGAGCAAGAAGGAGATTTGGATGCTGATTATGACAGTGACAATCACCATTATATCTTGAATGAAAATGCAACCTTTTCTTTCACTTCCTTCATGCTTATGCTGTTCCATCTTTTTTACTGTTAAGAATGAGAAAACTGAACTATTTTTCCCATTTTTGGTGCAACATAATAAGCTTAGTAATAGAGAAAAGCATGGTATGGTATGGGAGACTACTATCAACCTGAAAAAGTTTTCCAAACTTTAAAAACTGGTAATAAGTTTTAGGGGGATAGTTATCAAACCACCTTTAGCAGGACGGAGAACATGAAAATTAAAATCATAAAATCACTTGAATATACTTAAACTAGCTCATGTAATGCTGTAACCATGCAAACATCCTGGATGTATTCCCTGATTGCAGAAGATAATATTTAAAATTCTCTGCATTACATTTCTTCATATGTGTATTCACAAGAGCTCAGTAAATATATGCATGTGAGTTCTCCTTTAAATAAAAGATTTATGGGGGAGAAAACCCATACTCCCTTGCTAAATGATGAACCTTATCCTGTTGCTTTCTTTAATTGCTGATACATAATTCATATCTCCAGCATTGTCTTCCCATATATATTATTCCATATATTTACTGGCCTCACACATCACACCAGGCTGCATTGCATGGTTTTAACTTAAATGGAGTTTGTGAACTCATCTTCTATACTTTGGAAACCATGATTAAAGCAACAGGTGTTGTGTAAACCAAGTTTATTCAGTAAACCACGTGTGATTCTTCCCTGTCAAAAGATATCCTTGGAACTCAAGTCTGAGAGTGAAATTACAAATTTATTGTTTCTCATTTACTATTAAGTTAATTTGCTATTAGGAACAAGAGGCATAACTAGGTTTCCATGTTACTTTGGAGAGAACACCTCAAACAAGCAATCTCTTTGCTCTAAGAAATGATGGTCTGCTGCCACCCCCAATTTTCAAATGAAAGCCCAGCTTTTCATAGCCTGATTTGCAGATAATAACCAGATTCCTTTTTCTTTAGTCAGAGTGAGATGAATTAGCCTATTAAATTGCCTTCTATTGAAGTGAAATTGCTTTATTGTTTGTCAGAGATTAGGCTAGTAATTAACTTCAAACAACAAGAAATGTGGGTGGTCTCAGTGGGAACTCCTCATAGACTGTTTTTTTCAAAATGCAGTGATAATTGTTTTTCATACATGCGATAGTTCTTTAAGACTCTATCAGAGTTCTAGGTGAGAAAACTTTGCCCATTGATTAAAAAAAAGTGTTGGATGTGATTTGTGAGTATATTTCTGGGGAAAGAAGAATAGTAAGTGGGACGTAGAATCACCCACAATTGCTTTTCCTGCTCTGCTTCCATTACTAAGGGTGCCTGTTGAATCAAAAACTTTGTAAGTTGAACACCCATCATAGTATATTCAGATAAAACCCAATGTACTGTGAAACATAGTCTGCTCAATGGTTGGGGCAGTCTAAAGCTGAGATGTTTATCCTTATAAGATTATATTCCTAGACTTGCTGGCCATCTTCAGTGGAAATAGTTAGTTGCATCTCCCCTGTCGTCATGAGCACCTTCATCTGGTTTGGATAAAGTTGCAATATCTTGCATTAACACTTGACCTTTAGTAATAAAAGCAAAACATAGTTTCATATAAATGACTTTGAGGTTCTATGTCAGCATTTAACTAAAGGAGATTTCAGCCCAGGCCCTGGATTTGACAAGATCCTTTATCAATTCCACAATGCAGATAAATTCTGGTTATCAAATATACTATAGCTTTCTTTCATTGCGAGAAAGAAGATAAGAGTAAAACAATTTTCCATAATATTCTTTTTAGCCCTTGAATAAAGGCTGTGATTAATATTTGTGATAGTGATCTCCCATTACTTAATCCCGAGGAAAGATTTTTCTGAACTTTTTCACGACTCACTTGAAAATTGAAAACATAAAACAAAACAAAAAAAATCTCCCTAGCATCCCAAACACAAAGGTATCCAGTCTTATACTTCAATGGCAAGTCTGTTTGGTTTATCATAGAAACAGTAAAAGGAAAGATGATTGATCTGGATGGCACTCATGAAGGTCAATGAAATGGTCTCTTAGTTGCAGTGCAATATGCTAAGAGAGAGTGCTATTACAGATTTTCATCTCTCAGCATCTCTCTGAAGTCACTTTGAGGATACAAGAGATATGGCAATCACATTTAGTATCAAACATTGAGGTGATATGTGTTGATAGGCTCAAAAATTGACATTGCTAAAAGTTTCATTAGGTTTGAATTGGGGAAAGGAGAGAAAGAGGATTAGGAGAAGATACAGTACAATCCCAGTGGTGAGACAAGATAAGTATTCCCTTGATCACTCAATATTGTGACTGTGGATTTGCAATTACAACCAATTTCGACCTATCCTTGTGTTAGGCATAGTGTATTTCTGGATGAGAAGATACCTTGTCAAAGCAATGCATTCCACTTTAGAAACAGGAGTCTATCGCTGCCTTGCACTTGAAGAGTTAGTCGATGTTTCCTTTTGAAAAGATTTTCTTCAGATTTTCATAGTAATGTGCTGGGATAGTTTGGAAAAGGGACCCAAGTCCAGAATAGCTGTTATGCTGACATTAAGAAGATTAGCTGTTCAATCAAATAAGAAGGTTTGAAGGATTTTTAATGTCTTTCTTCTTGTGCTGTAACTATTCACCAATACTTGCAATAGCAATAGAACTTAGACTTATATGCTGCTTCATAGTGCTTTACAGTACTCTCTAAACAGCTTAAGAGTCAGCATATTGTCCCCAACAATCTGAAGGCTGGAAGGCTGAGTCAACCTCGATCCAGTCAAGATCGAACTACTGGCTATGGGCAGAATTAGCCTGCAATACTGCATTCTAACCATTGCACCACTACAGCTTTTGCACACCTATCCCTTAAGCTTTTTTTTTTGCTGCATTATATAATGCAGGACAGATACATTATATAAGCATGGAATGCTAGAAATGTATTTTTGTCTTATTCATGAACTGTATTTGAAAAGCGACATACATATCTGTGTGTGTGTGTGTGTGTGTGTGTAAACAATATAAAGAGAGGGAAATGTTATACTTATGCAGGCAGAGAAATGAATGGCAGTGCAGGACTTCAAAAATGTTCTGAGATTTAAAATTACTTCTAAATGTGTTTGTGGCATGTGTGTCTTACTGAGAAAATGCGAAAAACTATAATTAATGTTTAAATAGTCGTGATTCCAATACTCTCTAGACGTAAATTGCAATTGCAGATTTATTTTTGGAAGTAAGGCTAAACTGGCAGATCTACTAAAGAACATTCTTTCTCTGTCACTAATCTCTCTTCTTGTCCTAAAAAAAATCCTGAACTATAAAAAATGTCATTGGATTTTCTGCCTGATGCCCATTCAGGGTCAGTGGCTGAAAGGCCATGGCATCAAAATAATGTAAAATAACTATGAAAAAAGAATGGTTGGTATAAACATTCAATGCATTCTATTTCCTCTTATATCAAATGCTTATTTATGAAATTTATATCCTGCCTTTTATTTAACAAAGCTTGTTTAGCCTTACAACCCCTGCAAAATCATCAAAGGGATAGTTTCCATGTGAATTTTCATAACTTATCAGAAATTTATACCTGTCTTTTATGTATGGAATTGCATGCCAATTGATTGGGCATATCTATTCATTGTCCCACTCTCACGGGGTATGCACAATAAAAACAACAGCAAAAAAAACCCAAAAATAAATATACTCATAACGGTAACACAAAATAGAAAATTATAAAAGGTGCTCACAGTTTTATAAATAAGAATTAGCATTTAAAATCAGGCTTGGAAATAGATTGCTGGCTGGGAAATCTGTATTATGTACCCAAGAGGGAAATTTCAGGTTTTCCATCATCATTTGTACAAGCTATAACTTTTCAAACACTTTTCAAAGGTATAAACCTGTTCAAAAAGTGTTTGAAGCTGAGTGTCACTATGCCCCCAATAACATTTAGACTCTCAAATTCAGATTAGTCTTTTGATCAAAGTAGAATATACTAGGTCCTAGCTCTTTGTCCTGAAGGCTGTCATCCGAGAAAAACATGAGAATTAAAAAAGTAAAACAAGTTATGCTGTTTGTATCCCAAATTCTCACACAATAACCATCCATCCCATTCAGAGAGGCTATCAATTTAATCTCCAGTTCATTTTGTTTGCTATTCTATTCTTGTACACTCACCTTGTAAATCATTATAGCAATTGTACAAAATAAAAGCAAAAAGCATGCTGTTTATTAAAAATGGAAATGTCAATGGGTTAAAATTGTCTGGAGATTTTTGTTTTGTTGTGTTTTGAAATATTCAGTTAAATTCCAGCCTTTGGAAGGCCAATTGAGAGGCCCCCTGCTCCCCTTCCCTTTTATCACAATCTTAACACTGGGAAAAGCAATAATAAATCCCTCTTTCACAATCTTTGGTTTAAAATGTTCTGTCAGTGAAGGACAGTGAAAGAGTTGAAACTTCAAATCAAATTTTCAGTGTCTTGGCTATTTTGGCCATAACTGTCCTCCATACAAGATTGGAAAAGAACAATTCCTCTCATAGTGTGACAGTCTCAGAAAAGAAAAGAAAAATTGCAATGGAAACTAAGGGTTCCCTCTTCCCTTTCTCGAGTTAATTAGCACTAATAAAAAGTTATTCCTCTTCATCTTTTTGACACCTTGCAGCAAATTCTAATAAGGTCGTTAAGTAAAAAAATGAAATAATTCATTATACGTTCTGCCGGTAGGAATGATGAGCTGCAGTTTGTATTCATATGCATAGTTGTTACTCATTTTCATATTTTTCCCCAGTTTTCTTAGTCAGATTCTCAGCATGCAGAACTAAAGATTTCTCAGTGTTTATGGAGATTCTCAGTCATCCAGGTCATGGTTGTCCCAAACGTGTTTTTTTTTTTTAAGAGGCAACTGGACTTTATGATTTTTCTTTGAAGATGTTTTGCTTCTCATCCAAGAAACTTCTTCAGCTCTGAGAAGTGAAATGTCTTCAAAGAAAAACCAGGAAGTCCAGTTGCCTCTTAAAAAAAGCACCTTTAGGATAAAGACTTCTCAATTCTCCATGGCAATGGAGCAGCACTTCACATACAACTGCTAATTTTAAGGAAATCCTTGGTTTATCGTTTATTGATGGGTTCTCTGGTCAAATTATGACCGAACTTAACAATTTTGACACACTACCATGGTTGAGAGAAAGTCTGAAGGTAGAAGGAAATACTATTTGAATAGCATCTGAATATGCAGTGTCCTCAATTGACACGTTCCCAAAATAAATAAGGATTGTGACAGATTGAATAGGATTTAATTGTGTAATTTGTTACACAATGCTCCTGAATAGGATGTTATACTAATACCTCCCTTTGCTTTCCACACAGTGAAAGGGCTACAACGTTTCTACCATGTTCAAATATTCTTTATCCCTTTGTTCTTTATCTTTTGTTTGCCTGGATCTTAGTTACTACGGGGCATTTAAGCTTTTCCTGCGATCATTTTTCATTTGGTTTTAGTTCAGAGATTGGAATAGCTGTCATACCCAGGATCTAACTCCATGCAGGATAAATAGCGCTGAAGAACTCCAATGCGAGTAGCATCAGTGGCTGCTAGTGCAGATGTGCGGTAAGAAAGAGTCCTAGTTGTTCCCCATTTTAGCTTTCCAGATTCACACAGTTGTCCCACAGTGATGCAAAAGGCAAGAGCGAGAATATCAGGGTTTTTCTTTGCTCAGGGACAATATTCTCCTTTTATTTTCTAGTCCCTCAATAGCATTTATTTGGAGAACAACATTTAAAGGTCAGTGCATCAATAGTTTACTCAAAATCTGCAATATCCACAAATCTGCAATATCCACATCATAATCATTCTTCTGCTGCAGAAAAAAAGATTGTTTGTTTGTTAAAAGCAAAAAAAAAAGCTCTTTGTTTAGGCAACAAAAGAAGAGAGAACTCTCCTATTAAAAGCTAAGAAAACACTATCATTACATTGAGCACTTTCCCATCTATGCACGTCTCTGGCGCCAGTGTATTTCCTCTTGCATAAATGATGTAGCATGTTTAAAAAAACACATCAGATGCTCTGCGATATTCCTTCACATCAAGGCCTCAAATGCTCTTTTTTTCTCTCAAAACTTTTATTTGGTCTTGTCTAATTTCGCTTTGGAAATGTTAAGTCTTGAAACATTTGTTTCTGGAACTCAGATTCCCTTTGTGTTCTCCTCTTACTCAAGCACTGAAGTATTCTCAATTCATTTGGATAACAAAAAGCATTTCACATTTAGCCACAAAAGGCTGGAAATAGAAATGCTACTTTTTAGTTATTTAAAACAACATACAAAAGGGAGATAGTTTTGTCAATATAATAATTCTGTGTTATTCATCCAGATGACACAACATTTGGATGATTCTCTGTACACAGACACATTTGTATACTGTATAAATACACAAATATGTATATTATGAATGCTAATGCAAAGCACCATTCAGGCCGAGTTGGGGCAGTTTTCTTGGCAACAATCCTAAAATGGTTTGATGGCAATTGTCTTTTCCCAAGATGTCTTTGTGACTTTTCACTGTAATTTATATCCTTCCTAACTAATCATTTCCAATCCTTTTTATCTTTATCAGGATTAGCTAATGTCACGGATAAGCTGAGGGGCTGTTCCCTGCTGTGTTTGCATGAAATGCAAAATTAATCTCTGGGCATCTTAAGTAGGAAGTGAGAAAACTATTCTCTGATAATAGGTACAGGAAAACATTCTGCTTGAGAAGCTGTTTGGAAGCATAACCTCATAGTTTCAGAGGAGGCCAGGTGCCTCCAATAAAAGGGCCTTAAATAAAGTGGAACACCTCTCTCTTACCCTTCCTTCAGCTTTCCCAGAAGGCCACTTTAATTTCCCAGAGTTGTGGAGTGTATATTAGAATCCATTAGAATGGCATTCTAGATCAGTGTTTCTCAACCTCCTGGAATTTCCCTGCTAGCATCTTCAAGTGGCCAAGGTTGAGAAACACTGGTCTAGATTTTCTTCCTTTCTTTCAGTTTATTACAGTCATAGACCAGAGACCACAACAAATAAAAACACTCAGTAAATATACAATTAAAAATTCTAGTATAAATAATAAATAACAACTAAAATCTATGATAAAATCCAGTGTGTCAATTACATGTGGTCTAACTATACTAAAGTTACAATCTGTGTAAACTGTGTGGCCCGTTGTCAGTTTAATACTAAAAGGGAAAGGAATAAGCAATGCAAAGGGTTTGCCATATTTGTTATATAAAATAACTATGATGGATTAGACACATATTTCCGACAACTTCCCAGTGCTGCTGCGCAGAATCTAGCCAACTGCACTGTAGTTATGGACTATTCATTCATTGTTGTTGTTGTTATTATTATTATTATTATTATTTATTGTACAATTTTCTTGGTTATGTATAAAATTTCTATATTCACAATAACAGTATACCGCCTGGGTACAATCTCTACAGTCTCTATTGAATACAGATAGTAAATCTTATACATACAGTAGTTGTAACTATTATTCTCAATACCTATTCATCTTCATCTTTACTTATCCTTGTTAAATATTTTGTGTTATTTGATTAGACCCTCTGTTCAATTTTATCTATAATCCATTAATAATATCAAACATTATAAACATCGAGTAAACATCACATTTATAACCATCTATAACCCTAACCCTAACCCTAACCTCCAAATAATCATAAGGTTTACTTATCTTAATTATTCAATGTTCATTATTCAATTACACAAATTACTTCATCTTTGTTTACATATCCAGATTTCTAACTTCTGCTGCTATTTTCTACTCATTAATAGAATAATTCCCAAATTAAAAAAAGTAATCTTTTCCCCATTTCTAGTTTCTATCTTTATACTAATTCTTAATAGTATAGCTCCTGTGTTAAACAGTATTCTGCATTTATCCCTCATCTCTTGTCTGTTTTTGTGTCTCAACTCTTGTTGACTTCTTGGCACATCTCCCATACTCCTCCCATGGGATCTTGTATCTTCTTATCTCGTTCATGTTTGATCTAAGTATTTCTTCTATCTCTGCCACTTCTTCACTCTTTTGAACCTTCAATACACCGTTCAATGATCTTTTCTTCACTTCAGGGGTGTCTTTCTGTGTATCCCCTTCTAAATTTTGATCTCTTAAAGTGTAATTCACCATTTCTATTTCAGCTTGGACTGTCTCTTCTTTTTTACCTTTTTGTATCATTTGTCATTTTCCCTCTCCTGTCCTTTCCTCTGTTCTATTTTATTTTCTGTTTTCTGAATTTCATGTTTGTTGTTCAATGTCTGTTCTGGTCTCACAGCTACATCATGTATCAATTCTTTTATCTCCCTATGGTTCCTTATCATCATACCTGTGTACATTGGAGCATCAATAATATTTCTTTTAGTAAGACATTTATTTCCCCTTGCAGTCCCATTTTGCCTTATTTTAATAAATTTAAAATTTTACTCAGTAATCTGTCAAAATCCCAATGTCCCAGTTATGTCACACCAAGATAGCCAATATTAGAGCAGTTCACACAATCACTCCATTTATTAGTCCCTTAACAGTCTTCACTTTGTTTCAAAACTCCAAGCTATTTCACACTCTCATGCTGTCCAACATATTTATAATCCTCAAGATTCTAAAAGTTGAATGTTTTCACAGTCTGAGTCCAAGCACCAAGTATAATCAGTTTGCAGGTGTTTAGTGTATTCCAGCCAATCTACTCTAGTCATAACAACTTTCACTTCATCCACTTTTTCCAGCTCTATATTGCCTTCCTCGGCCAGCAGGTGTCACTGTTACTTTTTTTTCTCGGCTTTACTGCAAATAAAATGTCTCCAAATAAAAATATTTTCCAATAATTTCCCAAAGTTCTTCAAATCAAGGTGGTAGTAAGAGTATAATCCAGAATTTTGAAACAATTTAATTTTTGAAAAGCTAACCAATCCAGTCTGTCCTTTATTTTTAAAATTAGTTCTGACTACAATTTCTTTTCTTTCTTTTCCAAATCTGACAGTAGCTCCAGGTCTTCAGTCGCTGCAATTTACCTGCATTGAGTCCCAATTTCCAAAGAAGGTGCTTTAAGGAAAATTCCATGGCAAAGGTTAGAAGAATTCTTACCCAGACCAAGCACACTGTTACAGGATCTTTCCTTTCTTCTCTTCTGTTTCAGCTGTCTTCACAGCTGAAGACATAATGGCTGTCTTCTCTTCTGCCAGTTCAAGGAGTTTTCTTTGGGTCAGTCGAGGAGACTCCTCATGACCACTGAAGCATCCCCTCTACCTTTATCACCCCTACAGAGTGACTTTCAGCCCTGTAGAGACTCCAGACTGAAGAAATTGGTGGGACTTCTCAGAGCTGCCGCTTGTCCGCACCGTTTCGCCATGACGTCAGCTGCCTTCTCCCTGGACTGTGTTTCCGACGAATCCCCAGTGCTGCTGCACAGAATCTAGCCACCTGCGCTGTAGTTATGGACTGTTCATTCTTAAGCAGCCACTGGAGATAAGCAGTGTCGGAGCGGCCAGGATGCCTAGCAATTATTGGAAGAATATGTTTTTTTCCAAATCTCTGTATAAAAGGAACATCGAAACAGTATGTGACCCACAGTTTCCACCTCTCCTGAGCCACAGGAACAGAGTCTTTCAGTCAATGGTATCTTTTTATACTCGCCGTACAGGGCGGCCAATGGAAGTGCATGGCACTGTGGAAGCTAAAATGCTGTCCGATGGTTTGGTCTAGATATTCAGAAAATGAATGCTAATTCCTTGGGTGGAGTTGGGTGCTAGGATAACTTACCTTGCTTGGAACATTCCCAGTGTTGGATTTAAAAAGACTTTTGGTTTGTCTGTAAAATAAAGGGAGGTTTTTGCTTTAAAAACGAGCTTTGGAGCGTGTCCTTTGGGGCACTTTCTTAGGTAACTTTTCTCTGCTGACATTCAGGTTAATTATTGGACAGGCAGACTTTCTCTTTGTAGACTTCCATTTATTTAGAGGCAAACATACTATGTGTTATTAGTAGGTATACAAGGCTCACTGAATGGCCTTCTTTGTCACAACTTTTTTTAAAAAAATTAGCTTTTAACATTTGATTGAGAAGTATCTGGGCCAGTTTTTAACAAGCCAGTAGCTAATGCGTGCTTGGATTTCACTTCATTGTCCCAGTTAGAATGAGCGACAAAAAAGGGAGTGGGGAAGGGAGGAAATAAAAGCAGAGGCAACAGAGATGTGCTAATTTCAGTGAATTTCTCATATTCCCAAAATGTATCTCTATGTGACTAATAAACAAATGTCAGTAGGTCTTCAACTGCATGGTTTGAAGGTGAGGGGGTGTTGCATTTATATATTTTATTTTATTCAGAACAAAGTTCAAATGCAAAATACAAAACTAAATAAAAGTCCAAGAAGACATCAAAGGAAAAAAACACAAAACACAGAGCAATCGGAACTTTATTAAAAAGGTGCATCTAAGCAACAACACATTATACACATATTATCCTCTCTAGTTGAATACTGATTAATATATTAGTACAACATCAGTTCCCACCCCTTGCAAAACAGGGCCTCCCAAAATTTTTAGACTTGTTGACCTGTTTTCTATATGTTATGTTTGTGACAAAGTAGTTAACAGGAAAAACCATAATAGTAAGCCAGAACAAAATTAAAATTTCAAAACACTCTGTCAACAAACCGTTATTGTAATCCACTCATAGAAAATTTACCACGGCATCTTAACTATCCCAGATTATCCCAAAAGTTATAAGTAGATCGTCCTGGGTCAAAAGTCCATGTTTGTTTCTTAATATCCTCTCTTATCATTTGTTGTTTAATTAAATGTAGTACATTCAGTCTCCAGAATAGGTCTATGTTCGAGTCAGACTGCAAACAGAAGTAGTTACCAATTAACTGTAATAAATCCATCCAGTCTCCCTCTGTCTTCATAGAGGAAAGGAATTTGTCTCTCTCCCTTCTAGCTGAGACTGTGATATTGGAGAAGTATACAGACTTAAATTTTGGAACAACAGATGAAATTCACTTCACTGATTCTTCAATCCAAAAAATATCAAAAAAATAAATTCCAAGTATTTTTCAAATTCAAAAAATACAGAATCCAGTCTAATGTCTCTTCACCACCACCTCAAATGTTGCTATACAGAAGAAACAAAGGTTATCCAGCAAGGGATTAAAATAAATCAGCATTAAATCAACTTTTAAAGCAAAAAGAAATATAAAACAATAAAGTCAAAAAATGAAAGTTAAAATTCCAGCATGCTTAGAAAACGAAACTGCTTGACAGGAAGGTGGATATCTGATCTTCCTCCCTTCCGCCCTCCCTTCTTCCTAAAGGCTTAAATTTGCATAGCTGCCCTGTTTCTTCAACATCAGCATGATTCCAATACAAAAGAGAATCATCTAAAAGAAATCTCTTTCACTAGAACTAGCACTAGAACTCTTACTTTTGATACCTGAACTTAATTGTTTCTTAGAGGAAACTCTTCTGGATTTGTCTCCAATCTTCCTTCCTTCTTCCCTTCCTTCCTTCCTTCTGCTTAAATCTGCATAGCTTCCCTGTATCCTCAACATTAGTGTGATTCCATTACAAAAGAGAATCATCTAAAAAGTCTCTTTCCGTTGATGTGTTTGAAGGTGTTTTTTTTTAAACAAAAGGTTACACTTGGCTTTTTCCTCCAGTTCACTGCAAACATGTTTGCTTGATCTATAGCAGGGGTGTCAAGCTCACGGCCCGTGGGCCGGATGCGTCACGTGTTGGCCACGCCCACCCCTGGTTTAGCGAGGGGAGAAATGTCATGATACATCATGTTGCGTCAACATGATGCCGCAAGTTTAACACCCCTGATCTATAGGCTAAAAGTATTAACATTCATTTTATTTCAATCTTTGACCAGCATCAACTATAGAGCTGTTCTAAAGAGAGATTAAAAAAATACATCTGCTTCATGACAAGTATGTACTTAATCTGCTTGCTAGTCAGATTGCCTCCTTCAGCCATTCCTCACATTTAGGCCATGTTTATTCGTATTGCCCTTAGAATTTCAAATGCTTGCTTAATTTTTGGCTTACATATATTTTGTTACAGAGATTGTAATGGCACTTCAAATTGGCCAACTCCAAGCAGCTTACAAAAATTGAATGATACGATCAACCACAAATTAATTACAAACATAGTAACAGTTCAAAGACTATGATCATGGCATAAAGTCTTATCCGCAAGAATGTATTATACTATCTTCCCTCTTTCAGATGCCAACACTTTTTCAGAAGAGACAGGTCTTACAAACTGACTGGCAGTCATGGGGAAAGATCCATTCTCACTGCTGGAGGCAAATGGTTCCATAAGAAGGGGTCTGTTGCAGAAAACGTCTACTTCCGAACCTTCCTCCCACCAGATTTCCCTTTAAGTGAGGATTTTCAGCTTGTTTGTATTCAATGGGCAGATATCAGGATCTGCTCATTTATTATTATTTTTAAGTGAAAGCACGTCTCGAACCATGTTTTATAGGTCATAACTACCATCTTGGATTATGGATCTGTTGCATCATAGTCCTGGATCAAAATGCAATATTTCCTAGCTGTTACGTTTTAGTTTATTTTCATCTTTGTCATACTTTCTGGACATTGAACAATACCAAACAACTTCAGAATATAATAAAAAGAAGTATTCTAAATGTTGTTGGATAGCAATTCCAAGCATCTTTCAGGATTAGCCCTACTAGCTAGGGCTGATAGAAATTTATTAACATCCAGATGCTAATACACTGCTCATTCCTAGCGTAGAATTATGCTATAAATGGATCTTTTTGTGGTTGTAAAGAAACTTGTTGGGCCTAAAGGATACTTTTGTGGCCTTAATTGGCTTTTGGTATCAGAAGACTTTTTTATGTGAAGTCATGAGGCTGTGATTGCCAACAAACTCTGAGTACTTTGCTTGGTGGGTCAATATTATATTATTTAAAATAAGTGGAAAACATCACAAAACTGGTGATTCCAGAGGTCCGTGAAGGTTATTTATGCATTTTCTTTTATAGTTTCAGAAACCACCTACCTATAAAATGTTCTTTCTCCCCAACTCCAACCTCTTCATTAGTCATTATATCAAAGGAGAGGCAGGACTCAAGATGTTAATGGGCATGGAAAATACCTGCAACTGGGTCTTTCCTCTGATATTGAGGAACATGGGCTCCAATGACAGGCAGGTGCCCAGTGCTCCCAGACCATGCTTCCTTCTAAAGGCAACCAGAGGAAAAGAGATGTGATGATGAGGCAGAAATAAAATTGAAGATCTCACCTTCTAATGTGCACTGCAGGAGGACTAGATCATTGCAAGTATAAGAAACCAGTAGTTAAAGGTCTATGGAGATTCTCAGTCATCCAGGTTATGGTTATCCCAAAGGTGCTTTTTCAAGAGGCAACTGGGCTTTCTGGCTTTTCTTTGAAGATGTTTCACTTCTCATCCAAGAAGCTTTTTCAGTGATGAGAAG
>JANHJO010007613.1:0-20588 GCA_032468235.1 Pseudoxyrhopus heterurus | reverse complement strand
GGAGGCTGCTGCAGCTCCTGCTGGCCTTGCACCAGCCTCCGTGACTCCTGCCGCACTTTTCACTCCTGCTGGGGCCTCCACGTCGATCTTCGGTGCTCCCACAGCCACCAAGCCTTCCACTGCCTCTGCCGCCACCACCGCCTCCGCACTGTCAGCAAAGTTCTCCCGCCGGCCTCACACTCCCACCGGCTGGGCGCCAAGCCTTCCGCTGCCTCTCCCGCTACCGCCTCCTCTGTGCTGTCAGCAAAATTCTCCCACTGGCCTCGCACTCCTGCCAGCCAGGCGCCAAGCCTTCCACTGCCTCTCCCGCCACCGCTGCCTCCATGCTCCCCTCAGCAAATTTCTGCTGCCGCCTCACACTACCATTGGCCGCCCACCTCAGGGACGCTGTATGCCCCGCCGCCCATGTGGGAGTGGGTGGTGGGGAATCCCTGGCTTCCAGCACTGGCAAAAAGGAGGGAATGGTGCTTCTGCAGCTGGCTGGCAGGCAGGAAAGTTCTTCCTGGCCATTCCTGCACATGCGCAATAGACATTTAGGGTTTTGTTGGTATGGGGGTACCCTTTGGCACCAGTTTTGGAGGTGAAAGAAGCCCCAATGTGGTTTGTGACCCTCACAGTGCTGATCTCTGGAGTGTAAGGTATGTGTGTGGGAAGTTTGGCCATGATTGGTGCAGGGGTGGAGGAGCCTATTCAGGGCATACATACAAACATACATACGCACACTTCTCTTTTATAGATATAGAAGAATAAGGTAGAAATCATTAGCCCATTTTGGGACTATTTGGGGGAACTGAAGGAGCTTTGAGTAAAATAGAAGTTGTAAGAAAGAAACCTATTTTCCAAAAATAAAAATAAATAAAAAAGAAGCCTATTTTCCAAAGCACCAGAAGGCAGAACAGGAAGCAATGGATGGGAACTAGTCAAGGAGAGAAGCAACCTTGAACTAAGGAGAAATTTCCTAATAGGGAGAACAATTAACCAATGGAACGGCTTGCCTTCAGAAGTTATCTGTGCTCCCTAGACACTTTTAAGAAGAGACTGGATAGCCACTTGTCTGGAATGGTATAGGGTCTCTTGTCTGAGTGGCGGTTGGACTAGAAGGACCCTAAGGTCCCTTCCAACCCTGTTATTCTGTTAAAATTCTAAAAAGAGTAAAGACTATAAATCAAAAGGAGGTCACCCACTTTAAGAATAAGAATAACACAGAGAGAAGTAACCTTTGAGTCTCCAGAGACTTCCAGAATACAGGAGCAAGAAGTAAGCCTTGAATTTCCAAATCTTCCCACCAGGTTGGGAAGGAAGATCAACACCCCCTTCCCTAAAGATACACTAGGAATAGGAGTGAAATATTTGCCTCTTGTGATGTATACCAAAGACAGTATCAGTTTTGATGTGCCGGGTAGGTTCACTATTGGTGCAGATTTTACATAGTTGGAGAATAAACTGGCAGCCAAGCTCCTTTATATTAACACTGATAATTAGTTAACAAAGGAACATATTCTATGTGAGATTTGAAATAATCTGAATTAAAGAAAGGACCATTTTAGGGAAACAGATGCCTTACTGCCAGAGAATGTGAGAATGCGTTGTTGGGTGCATCTTAGTGAGACTGCACCAAAATAAAGAAAATGATGTATGTCAGTATAATTTCATTTGCAGGTGTGGTAGGCTAACAATGTACAACAGTTCATTTAGTGATCGTTCAAAGTTATAATGGCACTGAAAAAAGTGACTTAAGATCATTTTACACATTTACAACCATTGCAGCATCCTCAGGATCACATGATCAAAATTCAGGCACTTGGCGACTGGCTCATACTTATGATGATTGCAATGTCACCAGGTTACCTTGTGCAAGCTTCTGACAAGCAAAGTCAATGGGAAAACCAGATTCACTTAACAACTGTGTTATTCACTTAACAATTACAGTGATTCACTTAACAAATGTGACAAGAAAGGTCGTAAAATGGGACAGAATTCACTTAACCAATGTCTCGCTTAGCAACACCAGTTTTGGGCTCAGTTGTGGTTGTAAGTTGAAGACTACCTGTATACACTATTTGCTGATTTCGCCATAGTCATCTATCTAGTCATGGGTTATTTTTTTTCCCCCCTTTTTCTTGGAACAAATTCTTCTTGATCACAGACTCCAACAGTCCGGGGCTGAAGAAGCTTCTTGGTTGAGAAGTGAAACATCTTCAAAGAATAACAAGAAAGTCCAGTTGCCTCTTCAAAAAGCACCTTTGGGACAATCCTGACCTGGATGACCGAAAATCTCCATAGACTTCAACACATTTCTACAGCTCATGAACACGTCTTTCAAGATCTCGTTTCACATGCTCATAGACTATTGATTGTAATACTGCTTTTGTCATTCAGCATAAATACTCTGCCAATTACGCAATGTGCATGTGCTTGCAACTATGGTTACTTTTTATTTTTAAAAAGGGAGATGCATCTCCTAGCCTATAGTATTGGCTACTTTGTAAAACTCACCATTGGAGAACATGTATGTGCAGAGAGTGAAAAGCAGCTAGTTCAAATCTGGATACAGCATTAGAGATAAGAACTGCCATAACAGCCAATGACAAGAAAGCAATCAATCAAGGTCAGATGAGGCCCAGGGGACAACAACTAGAGTTAAGAAAGTTAATGGTTAACTGCCACGCAGCAGATCACATAACAGTCAACAAAAAGCTGAGATGACATGGAAGGGAACATGTGGCAGTTGCTGTTGGCAAAGGATAAAAGGACAAGCTATACAGGTCTCTGGCAGAACATCCGATTGTGCATGCAACTACTTATCTATGGGGAGCTTCTTCCTTCCCGATACCCATGCATTACCTGATTGGTTTTGTAATGAGAAAATGAGTATGAGTGCGTGCATGCATGTGTAATGCTTAACCAACTGTAATTAATACACTTTTGTATTTTAGCAGAGTTCGTGTTCATTTCGAGCACTTCATTACCGCATAACATCCTGAGCCTTTACGATTTCCTTTGAACGAAAATCGCACCAAGACTATATGCTGCGTAGCCTCAGCTGCCTCTTTCTAGCTCCATCTGGGCTAGGTAGATTGTGGGGGATGTGATCTGCATGTAGAGTGCAGCAGGGAGTTTGAAAGAGGAAAAGGATGAATGAAGTATAAATTGAAGAATTGTGACAAGAATAGCCCTAGAGGATCAGGCCAAAGGCAGTCCTACTCTAGCATGTTATTTGTCAGAGTGGCTAACCAGATGTCTCTGGGAGGCTCTGGAAAGCTGGAGATGAAGACCTGTCCATTTTTCACCATTGTTCCTTGGAAATGATATTTAAAGATATTCTCTCCCAGCCCCCATCTTGAATATAATATTGAAATATTTAGCATTGTCTTCAGAATCAGAATCAGAATCCTTTATTGGCCAAGTGTGAATGGACACACAAGGAATTTGTCTTTGGTGCATATGCTCTCGATAACAAAAGAAAAAAAGAAAATAAGATAATATAATACATTAATAAGATACAACACTTGGTGATAGTCATAGGTTACTAGTAAGTATTTGTATAGTAGTATTTGATTTGATATGAAGATAAACCATGGTATACCACAATTTCTCCATCATCCAGCACTGTGTCATTATATAAGAAAAGAGACCTATAATCATTCAACTGCAGCATACAAATATCTCCAAAATAGAAATAAAATGGCATTGTACTGAAGTGTCTTATGGGGAAAACTGGCACATTTGAAAAAATATATCAAAATTGAAGATAAGTTTCCATAAATTCATATTATTATGCAAAATATGATACAGGTAGTCCTCAGGTTATGATGGCAATTGAGACTTGAAATTTCTGTTTCTAAGCAATGTGACTGTAAAGTGTAATGTCACATGAACCCATTGCTAAGTGATAGAAATCCCAGCAGATCTGGTTGCTGTCATAACCCCAGGTCTGCACAGTCTTTAAGCAGGTAAAGGTTGGAATCCCAGGCAAGCGACCAAAAAAGTGGCTGTAGGGGGAGTGACTTCTGATTTCCCGGCAGCTTCCTCACTGACTTTGTGGGAGGCCAGGAGGGAACATCAGAAATTGCAATCACATGATCATGGCTCACTCTGATGTCAAAATCACAAGGTGGTCACCTGAGCACCCAGATCATGATCACATGACTGTAGGCACATTGTGTGAGTGAGAGCTCCAAGAGCTCCCCTCATAATCCCCCTCATTCAATGCTATTGTATCTTTGAACGGTCATTGAACAAATGGTCATAACCCAAGGACTACCTGAAACAGAATGGCATATGAAAAAACCCCAGATGTGAACCATTTATAGCAGCCTAGTGGAATTATCTTATGTACTACGATCAGTGGAGGCAGCAGCTGAATTCAATAATTTGCATATTGCAGACAGCATTAGCTCAAACTTTCTATGTAATAATAAGATTACGCACTATAATTATCAGTAAGATTTATAGTTACATTAACCACAAGATATACTGTGTAACTAGTTTCATTCTTATCAGACATGAATAGCCAGGTGTTGTTTTATGGAGTTCCAACTATCTACTCCCAGATCTTTGTATTTTAGGTAACCATATACAACATGTTCGTTTTAGGAACGATCCTTTAGGTCCTGAGACTCAGCAGTTGCAGGGACGGATATGTAAAATTTCAATCCAATTGAAGTTTTTGTTAAGCAATTTGAACAGAGATATACAGATGTTATATTGTGTCATGCTTCATGTACAGGGGGCATCACATAATATAAACAACTGTATCCCTCTGCTCTGAGAGTTTAAGGGAAGATGGACATTCTAACAGAGCTTCAATAAGATTTACAAGCATCTCTTGTCATTGTCTCAGTAGTCAAAGAAAGCACATTCCATGATATTATACTTGTTCCCAGAAGAGTAACAGATTTCCTAGTCAGAGTCTGACACCTTTTGATTGGTATGTATAGCCTTCAAGTTGAAATGCAGGTACATGCAAACAGTCTGATTGATGTTTGACTCTCACGTGCTCTTACAAAGCAGCAGGATTTTGATTCTGCTGGCACAACCACTATTTTGCCCAGATGCTGGTAATTTATAGTACTTTAGTATTTCCCACTCACTCACAATTCCTGGCAATTTCCATATAATATAAAGGACAGAAACCACAGGACAATAGCAAACAAAATTAGTTGCTTGCACAATCTACAGTCCTACTAACAATAGAACGCTCATTCAAACATGACAGCTTTCACCACTATCCAAAGCTTAGAAGGGAGGAAGCTAGAGACATGTCAGGGGACAAGGGTGCCTTTAGGCCTATGTCTCCTTGAATTCTTGTAAGGATGATTAAACAGACTACTCAGTTATATTGAACTATATCTCAAAACTATATTTAAAATGTGCATAAAAGTGAGACACAGAAGTTTGTCTGAGCAATTGTAATCCACCTATACTCAGTGCTTCTAAGACTGAGCAACGGAGGTGGAAAGGAGGGGTCAAGGGTGAGAGAGAGGGAGAATAGATAAGGGGAAAGATTAGGATGCTTCAGATAAATGGCTGCATAATAATACATTTTACTTCTGCTCCAGCTACAAGCAAAATTGCTTGTAACTTTCTACACCATCAGAGGACACCATTAGTGTATCTCAGTATGTTTAGTTCCATCTTTTTATGGTATGGTTTTAACATTAGAGTAGTGTTAGAAAGCAACTCAACTTATCTATATGCAACATTCTATCTCTCTGTCTCACATAATTCTCTTCTGGGTGTGGTAAAAAGGCAGTGGATAGCTTGTGATCAGTCACAAGGCACGAGTGTTGAAAGAAGTAAAAATGCTGTGTGTAAAAGTTTGCTTCTGTCCACTTAATTGCATGGAAGTAAGAATGGGTTGTGATAGGAGAAGCATCACAATAAATTGAATTTAGTAGGAACCATCTGTTACCCTTTGGGTCATCCTTTCAGATACATGTCCATACTTACACAGGGAATGTAAGTCCAAACCTGCCATTGTGTTCTCAATGTCAGCCACAGTCACTCGATACCCTTTGACTTTCTCCTTGTAAATTTCCCAGCTTCCACATCGGAATGGGACAACTTGCTGCAGCCAACTCACCACAGCCAACTTGAAGTGGGATAACTCAACATGGCCAACTCACCATGGGACAACTCGCTGGGTTGGGACAGCGACCCAGTGGCCAACTCATGGGACAATTCAACAATTCAATTTAATTGTTTAAAATAATTTTTAAAATATTTTAATTTTTGTCATTCACATTTCATTTTGTCCCTCCTTTGGCACCCTTTCTTTAATGATTGTATCCCACTATTTCTTTGATAGTAGTGTAAGTCTTGTCTCATGGTAAGTTGTCCTGCAGCAAGTTGGCCATGGCAAGTTGTCTCATGGCAAATGGGCCACGGTGAGTTGGCCACAGCATGTTGGCTGTGGTGAGTTAGCTGTATCCAGTTGTCATAGACCCAAACCTTTTCAACCAAGAGACCTCAAATGGCCTAACTTACAAAATGCCGAGACCCATTACTCCCATGGGAATGAAATTTTGGAAAGTTCTTGCTACTTCAGCACTGCCAGGCTACCATAGTTACATGACTCTCTTTTACAATGTTCTCTGACACCTTCCCACAAGTCAATGGGGAAGGGGGAAACATTGTGAAAGAGAGTCATGTAACTATGGCAGCATGGCAGAGCTGAAGTAGCAAGAACTTTCCAAAATTTAATTCCCGTGGGAGTAATGGTTCCTGGCATTTTGTAAGTTAGCCCATTTGAGGTTTCCTGGTTGAAAAGATTTTACCTATGATATGCCCTGTTACCCAATTAAAAGTTACAGACCTGAGAGTTTTAGTTGTAGTATATTGGTCACATAGTTGTAGATAGATTTGCATAAATTAGATTTATGTAAAATTTATGTATATAAATTAAATCATATTTCCAGTACCATGTAGTATCTTCCACAAATTTTCTGTTACTCTCCAAAAATCTGGTTATCTAAGAATCAACCCCAATTTTTTTATCTTCAACAATTTTCATTTTACAAGCATTCTTTCTGACTTCCTCTGATAACAGGATCATTTAAAAATCAGAGTCCTAAGTACAATAAAAAAATGTTTATTGCTTTCTATCAAACTAATTTTTCAGTTCTTTTCAGAATCCCTTTCCTGCAATTTATTGGTTTAGAACCAAATGATTTTTCTTGTACGTTTCTTTTATTTGAGTAACTAATATTGTCATTCAAATTAAATGGAGCAGGTGGTATTTCTGCTATTACAGAACCATGTATTTGAACTATAATTACTTTTCTACAAAATATTTCTAAAACATTGTCATTTAGTTAATAATAAAGGCATTCAGAGAAATGTTTCCATAGATACTTTTGGTAATATTCTGAAGGCATAGTTGAGTCTTCTCCACCATCAGATGTCAAATACCAATACTGGTCCTCTTCATTTTTTATTCATGGGAAAGACAAACAAGGATGAAGAGGATATGTGTTGCCCTGCCAGCCAGTTCTTCTCTACCCCATCTTACCCTGCTGCTTCCACTAGCTTTGACTTCAAGTAGCTGGAAACCCTTTTGTAATAATGAAAGTGCCCAATACAGTTCATAATACTGGGCTTCTATTTCAGGTGATCTTCGACTCACAACCTCAGTTAAGCCTTAAATTTCCCTTGCTAATCAAGACAGTTGTTAAGGGAGGTTTGCCCCATTTTACAACCTATCTTGCCACAGCTGTTAAGTGAATCACTGCAGTTGTTAAGTCAGTAAGACGATTGTTAAGTGAATCTGGCTTCCCCATTGATTTTGCTTGTCAGACGCCCACAAAAGGTGATCACATGATCCCACCTCACATGACCCAGGATGCTGTATGGTCATGAGTACGTGCCAGTTGCAAAGCATCTTAATTTTAATCGCGTGGCCATGGGTATTCTGCAACAGTCATAAACATGAAAAATGGTCATAAATCACTTTTTGCGGTGCCATTGATACCAAACAAATGGTTGTAAGTCAAGGACTTCTTGCATATCAAGAACTTCTAGGATTGATAGCTGAGGGCTTTACTAGTATAAGAATTGCAGTGGCACTTTCTCCAAGACTCACTGTCTTGCTTGAGACATATAAGAACTGGAAAGGGTTAAAAGGTTGATAGAAACACATGGACAGAGTAGGAGATATGAAGCCAGTTTGTCTGTCCATTTCAACAACTAATGAAGAAAGGAAACAATTTAGCCTATTATGGGTTTAAGAGTGCTAATTTTGGTCTGTTTTCTATGCACAGCTATGACTACTTGCTGAGGCTGCTTTTTCTTTTGTATACTTTCTTGTTCCTGTTTTTAGTCTAAAAGGCATTCTGAGAGCCCAGGTGCCTGATCATAAAGCTCCAAGTGACTTGCAGCTCATAAACTGGCTGCTCTCCCAGTAGAGTCACTTCTGAAGTAAAAATATATCTTTCTGTATTTTCAGCTGCAATTCGTTTGTCACATCAGCAATGTGGAGCAGTCTTTCATAATTACTGCCCAGCTCTGGTTTGCCTATTGAACAAATCTCTGTCTTTCAAATACAATAGCTTGAAAATTTAGCATCAGATGATCCATTTGGAAAACATCTTGAATAATTTTGAATTCTGTTACATGGATATCACTTTTTTTCTTCTCCAGAGTAACTAAACAAAATATTAGCGAGCAGATTAAATAATAGAATACAATATATATTTTAAATATATTTTTGACTGAGGCTTCAGACTTGAACTATATAACACAATATCAGATCAAAATGTACAGTGAAAACAAATGGCAGATCATTTTTTCCATAGTTAAAAGAGGATGGAAGATTATATGTACAGCACCTGTAAATAAGTAAAGAGATGGGGAAAATATAAATCTAAAAAATTATCTCGGTCCTGAGCCCTGAACTTAAAAAAAAAAAACCACTTCTTTAAATGTTGAGATTGTAAAATAATTCTTTCAACAAAGTAGCTATCAAAGTAACTATGAGCTGAAAATATTCTGTTTGCAAGGTTCTTTCAGGTCATTCCTGTGATGTTACAGGTCTTGATATATCAAGGGTTTTTAGCTGACAGGATACCTCTCAGAGACTTCACTTAATAAGATGCTAAATTTGAAGAGAATCATAAGGAGAATCGTGCCATCTTAAATAGCTAGGGGGAAGCATTAATCAGTGCCATGCTAATGAATTTTTAATTCCTTCCTGGAGAACAAATTGATGGTGGCATGTAATCTGGTTTCACTTGTATCTTGAAAATTTTCAGTGCCCGGTATTGTATACCTGAAATGTGTGTGTGTGAGTGTGTGTTGTCATCATATAATCAATTGCTTATAGTAATAGGAATGGTGGGAGAAAATAACTTGTGAACAGGTGTGATGCCATCCTATATATTGTCCCTAAAAGGATCGTGATGAAAGAACATTTTGTACAATGGGATTCAAGTTCAGATTTGCCTTCATTTTTGGCCTTTTCAAGAACTCTGATGGACATACTCATGGATAAAATAGTTACTATCCGAATGCATTAGCAATGGCTAATGTCCTGTAATTGCATTTCTAGTTATTCCAAAAAGCCATATGAAGCTTCTGTGTCTGTGTGTGAGAAAAGGGAGAGGGAGAGATTAGTTTGGTCCTGCTTGAAAAAATTCCAAATATCTGTTGGCCACTGGGAAGTTGGTATTTCTCTTAATATTCACGGCTCCATTAGATAATGCCATTGTGTTCCTGTCCTGTCTGACAGCTTCCCTTTTTCCTGATTGGCCACTGTAAGAACAGAAGGCTCGATTAGATAGGCTTTGACATGGGTTCTTACATTTATATGCCATAAATGTGCGCACACACTTCAATTCCTCTGGGGTTTTTCCCCCCCTTTTTGCACTAACAAAATTAGAGAAGCAGAAGCCAACAGAGCCTCTGAGGGTGCTATAAACCTTTCAGTACAGTGATGAGTCACCTGAAGCCAATCCATCCATATGGTTTAATTAACAATGTGATCAGTGCATTATGTAAGATACAGGTGAAACAGCAGCTGCAGCAGTGACAGTAGTTATAGGAAATGACAGGCAGGGTGTCATTAAATCAGTAAGGCTGTCAGATATTCTCAGGCAGGGGAAAAAAAAAAGAGCATATCTCACATGCCTCACTCCCTTTTAGAATGAGTGTAATTTTCTGTGAATGATAAGTGAGTGAGTATTTAAAGCCAAGTCCATTAATTTGCAGTCCATGCATAATGTAATCTTTGGCAACTACATATAGAATTTCACCACAGTGCTCAGACAATAGTCTGATCTACAGAGACCATCCTCTGGTGGATGAAAGGAGTAATTTCCCTTTCATGCCATTTCATCCTTGAGTTTCATCTGAAAAAGGTTGCTTGATTTTGGGGGTGGTGGGAGGGAAAGAGAGAAAGGAAAAGGTTCTGAGACGACATGTGGTACTTCTGCAGTGCGGTGTTGAAATAAAAGAACCCTTTAAACATCCAAGCTGATTTAACTTATGGTTTGATCTGTATTCTTCTAAGAGAAGTCAAAAGGTCAATGAATACAGTAATTAACTGCACCATGTATTCTCATAGCTGACACTTCCAATAACATTCAATCTATACAGGACTCTGAGCAGAAAAGTTCCCAGCTTTTCTGGGATCAGCTCAAGGAATAGAAGGCTGATATTGGGAGCAAAGTTATTATGGGGTGCACCTGGAGTTTCAAAGTTGAAAAGTGAAAGGAAACCTACAAAATAAAAATAAAAAGTGTCATAATGCAGAAGGGTTTCCAATTGATTTCTGCAGTGAAGCTGAATCAAAAGATCAGATGTCTCAACTTCTAACATGTTATCATACTGAAACATTGAACACATACATATATACCAGTAGGTAGTCCTCGACTTATGTCCATAATTGAGCCCAAAATTTCTATTGCTAATTAAGACATTTGTTAATTGAGTTTTGCCCCATTTTCTTGCCACAGTTGTTAACTTAGTCACACAGTTGTAAAATGAATCTGGCTTCCCTATTGACTTTGCTTGTCAAAAGGTTGCAAAAGGTGACCCCAGGAAACTTGTAACCGTCATAAAAGTATGTCAGTTGCCAAGTGTCTGAATTGTGATCATGTGACCATGGAGATGCCACAACGGTCATAAGTGTGAAAAATGGTCATAAGTCAATTATTTTCACTGCCGTTGTAACATTGAATGGTCACTAAACAAACTGTTGTAAGTCTTAAACATGGTTTAAGAATTTAAAGACCTGAAATATTTTAAAACTATCTTGGCTTCTGCTTTACATTTATAACAATTTGGCTAACAACAAATACATTTGATCATACTATGGTATTTAAGACATGGAATCTAGACAGAACTTGCTTTTTCAAACCGATGTTCTTACTATTAATCATTTCACCTTAATGGATTGGTAAAATGAATAGGTAAAGAGAGAAAATAAAACACCTCCCAAATTAAGGAAGAATCATTCAAGGCTTGCATCCAGATAAATAGTTGCTTTCTTTTGGGGGAGAGGGAGGTAATTGATGACTGAAAATAATGTCATTTTCGTGTTTTAGATTTGCTCCCAATATCTTTTCAAGTTCAAATTGTTAGCTAAAATGCACGGTGCGATCAACTTTATGAGGATTTATTAAGATATATAGCACTTCTATTGATCTGAGAAAACCTTAACAGTTCTGGTAATAAAAAAGGAGGCATACCCCTGCCAAGAGCTGTTCTTTCTTTGAGCCAATATTGATGGCAATATAATGTCATGGGAAAAATAAATGATCCATTGAAAGATGAACCAAAGCAATGATATCTGAAACAAAGTTTCTTTCCTCAATGTTGTAAACCAGTGATCTCGGGACTCCCTGCCAACCAGATTCAGAACATTGGATACAAATTTGCATAGGATTACCATATAGAAAAATATAAAATATCAGTCATGGTCAATTAACTCTATGTCAGCAATAATCACTCAAATCTCAAACTTGAGGCTGGGTCCTAGTTTTGTTGTCATCCTAATTCATATTGCTTCACTCTAATAATTATTATAAAATGGCCCCTTTTACCTTGCCTGACATTTTCACATCTTGTTATCCGACTTCTGCTCCTTTTCTCGGGTCACCTTAAATTAAATTGCACTGCCAAAGGATATTATGGCTTCTCCTAGCTTCCTTTACAGAAAATCCTTGATTTTTAAAGTTATATTTCTACTGCTAGCATAGGAATATTATTTTAAACAGGGGAAAAATCACTTTTAACTAAGAAAACTAAAACAAATCTACTTCTACAGATGTCTTTTCAACTTTCAAACACTACGATAATTTCTAGGGCTGAGTATAGGGTTCTCCCTTTGAAGGGCAAAATATGATTTGGAATTTAAGTAGGTATGTAGCACCTAAAAGCAGCTGCATGGAGAGGTATTATTTTGTCGCTCTCCCCGATATGTGGTGTTTGCTTTATGACAACATTTGTCGTTTATGCTGTAATCCTTTGAGAGCCATTTTTCTACTTTTTTCTATTTTTCTACCATATGTGTGCCTGCCTTCCATTTGAATTTGCCAGGTGCAAATTCATACATTCACATTCTTTCTTTCCTTGTCTGTGTGATGTTTTAGCATAAGAATTAGTATTATTCCAGTCTCTCTAATGCTGTCTAACGCTGTGTCTAAATAATAATGATGAAGCTCTTTAAGCATCACTGGTGCTTTAAAAAATGTGCTCCCTGTATCTATTCTTGCTTATGTTACCTTAATGAGGAAGAACAAAGAAAGCAGAGGAAGATTCAGAACATCTCAGGAACATATCAGAAGCATTAGGTTTTGCCCTTTTACTTCAAGGTTAAGCATGCTATCCCTTATACACTTATCTGAAGTTTAGAAGTTAACTATTCTTGTATAGTGTTTGTTTTCTCCACCTCCTGTTTAGATAAAGCTATACATAGGTGATGGAATCCAATAGAGAAAGTTTAAGCTTTGTGACATGTGACTTCGATGATCACAACCCACATCACTGAAAGGAAAGGCATAGCCCATTGATAAAGCACATACTTTGCAGCAGCTAGTATTTACAAGATTTGGGAAAGTCACATCTGTATTGGGCCACTTCAACCAATAGTCTGTCTTAGCCAAAGGCTCTAGGAATCAAATGTATATATCAAACCTTTTCTTTCTTTGTTCTTCAGTGTAAGAAACATGATCGTAACTTAAATTAATATCCCATTACCAGAGACGTACAGTATATGATAATCTTGAAATCTCATTTTTATGTTATAAAAAACTGTAAACCAGAGCCTGTTTTTATTTAAATAAAAAATACATGAAGAGTATTTTATTCATTTTCTGCTTTTTTTACCCCGGTTTTTCTTCTGAACAACTTCCCTATGAGAGATCGTATTTGTTTCTGACATCATAATTCATTCACTGGCAAATAATTGTGATGCCGCATACAATGCCCTCTAGTATTATTGCAAATGAATCAGTAGAAATGATGAAGAGACAGAAACAGAGCAAACCATTATTTACATTCAGATATGTTGCTAATCAGCACACATAGAAGGCAAAAAATAACATTTGCCAGATCAGAAAAGGGATTATTAAATGGTACAGAGATTTGGGATTTGTTTGTAAAAAATTCCCTAAAGAAATTGGATTAAAATACAGCTGCATTGCTGAAAGCAAATCAGATGTTAGATTGTTCTGTGCAATGAATAATAAGAATTGGAGCTTGGGAGATGATGTTATTATTACACAAAGCTAGTTGCATAACATCAAAAATCCATATTCTGAATTTCATTTACTTGCCTTTAAAAATAACTATCTCAAGAATAAAGTAACTCACAAAATAAATAAGAGCTGAAGGATAGAGAAAATGTTTACATTTTCCCATGTTGCAGTTTTCCCCCCTCCGTATACTAGAGAAGCCTTCCCCATTATGGTGTTCTCTGCGTGTGTTGGAATTAAAATTCCCAGCAATGAATAGCTCAACATATTTGGAGAACATCTCATTGGTTGGTTATGTTTCCAAATGCAAACCGTAAGAGCAATGGAGAGTGATCCAGATTAGGATTGCAAGAAGGGAGAAAGCATGGAAGTTGTGGAAATCCCCATTAGCACTGATCCTTCACACTGTCAATTTTTGAGTGAAAAAAAAACCTCAATTATGCAATCAATTCAACATGAAATTTTACCTTCAAACTAACTTTAAGATTGATTCCATCTTAAAATCAGAGTTGGGTGTTTAGGGAAAAAAGGCAGGAAGCAAGTAAGCTTAAATTCCTCAAATCTATACTTCAAACCGATAAGAACATTTATTATACATTCAAAGAAATTTACCCTTAGCTGCTAAAAAATGGCCTGTAATTTTCCAAGGATGAACTCTGGAGTTCCAGTGATATAGTTAATAAAAAGCTAAATTATTTAGAAATATTTAAAGAGGGCTGTAGAATAGTATAGCCTCTGGGTTATGTCAAAAATCCTCCTCTGATATTTTGGCCAAGACGGGAGAGTTGAAAATCTTCAATTGTTTCCATTTAACAGCCAAACTTTTGCCTTCAAAACCAACAGTCTGAATGGAATATTCTGTTGGCCACCAATTCACAATTTCAAAGCTCTTGTTAGATAAGAAAGCAACCAACATTGACAGTCAATTTAATGAAAGATGTGAGATTTTCCAGTAATGGCTTGCTTGGTTAACTGGAGAAGGCTTTGAAGTATAGATCAAACTGGGTTATGATTTATCCACTATAGGCAATTTTGACAATTCAGATCTTGAAGGCTATTGTTGGTCTGATTGATCATTGGAAAGCTCCACTCCTTCAACTGAACTGGATTTGGATTTGCTCTGAAAAGAGAAGTGGTTTCTTTTCTTAAAAATATAGCTTTTTGTCACTTGTATATGTATAGGAGAATGAAGGAGAAAATGGCCCTGCTGTATAAGAAATTTGAACCTTTGGCACTCACTACTTGAATTATAGAGAACAACCTAGGGAATAAATTCGTCTCAGGTCATGCCCACTATTGAAGTCATTTTTTTTTTGACTGAACAAGTCTCCAATGGTAGCCATTTGGTCAATGTCCTTACCACATGCTCTCAAAATTCCCAGCCAAACAAAGGTGCTTATTTTAACTCTGTTATATGAATTATTTGTTTGTTTTAACATTTGTATGTCTCTGATTCCATGTGAACTCTCAGAGGTTTACAGAAAATTCAGAAAACTGTATAAATTACATTAAAACTGATAGTAGGACTGTCTTGACACAAACTCCCAATTCTCTGCAACAACTTTTTTTTTATCATCTTCTAAGGATCACCAAAGACAATGCCACCTGAATTTCTAGGGGTAAAATGTACTATTTGGGATGAACTATATACCAAAAAAATATGGCTTATTCGAAGGAGAAGAGGTGAGATAAGAGACAACACAGTCTGGAGCTGGACTGTGGGAAGAGGGAAGAGATTAGGTTCCCTAGAACCTCCCATGGCATATTCATTAGGTTAGGAAAATATAAGTTTAGCCTGGTAAGATTCAGTTTATATGGTATAAGCAAGTGAAGAATTGGACTTTGCCTGGATTGTGTTACATTGTTCTTCAGTGAGGCCCCACAGGAGTGCTTTCAATCTCTCTAGTATAAAGGGTCCACTGAAAAGGTTGACTCTGCTCAGTGTATGTTGTCCTACAGTACTTAGATGTGAAGCCATGTAGGGCTTCAGAGGTGATGACAAACACTTTGAAATGTTTTTGGAAGCCAATTGGCAAGTAATGGAGCACCTGCAACACTAGTTTTATGAGAGTCTGGAAACCCTTACCCAATGAAATAGAGACTGCTGCATGCTGTATCAGTTGCAGCTTCTGAATAGTCTACATGTAGAGTAGTAGAATGGGGTAAAGGAGTGGCTATGCTTTTAGAATAGATATTACAGGGAGAAATAAATTATTTGTGCTACATGGATTTTGCTCATGGCTAGATTTGTGTTTTAATAAGAGATCTGGGGACATAGCTTTCACTAAAGCTGGAGATCAATGTTTAGGTCGATATTATCAAGGATTTGTAATGATATGAGATTATACTTGTATGACCGGCAGTTCTGGCTTGCACTGTTAAATTTTAATCATCTGTAAGAATTCTATCACAATAGGGAGAAGTTGCGTATTATCCGTAGATTTAATTAAAGAATGTATACATAATTTGATGGCATCTAGAAGAACATTTAAAGTGACAAACGAAATCCAAATGAATCCTTCTAATATACATCAATCTTGCATTTCCTTTATGATTTCACAATGAACCACAATGTGGGAGAATAGCTGGGCTAGGAAAGCATGAAAAACACACCTGACATTTCATTGCGTTCACCTGTGGCCTCCCATTATTCTCTTCAGTAATCCTTGAGAAACATTTCATGAATGATTTGCTCTTTCCTGGCCAGGTGATTATTCAGCCCCTTTCCCCTTTTGTTTAGTTGATTAATAAAAGGCACTTAATTTTGGGAAGTGAAAGGCTACTTTCCAACTTCTGTGAGATATAGGTGTGTGTTACTATAAGATAACACTTACAGGTCACTAAAGGCATTTAGCTTTACTTCACAATTCACTTCCTGAACAAGGCATATGTTATCTTAGAAAAAAATGTGTTGTCAACTCTTCTTGTACTCATTTTTACAGACAAGCTTTTGGTAGATTCTGAAGGAAACTTACTTTAAATACCAAACTGTTCAGACTCTTTCCAAATACCTAATCAAGGTAGTGGAAAAGGGTGTAGGGAAAAGAATAATACTTCCTTCAAAAATGAATGTTGAATGGATATGGCCTTCCATAGGAATAATTCAAAGTTTTCTTAATGATCTTCAGAGTAGCACTAAACATAAGAAACCCTCTCATCCAGAGAAAATCCCCAGGAAAAGATAATTGCAGAAGTTGAACTTTAAACTATTTGTATCATTTACTTCCCAGATCTGAGCAAAACTAGGCTTGCCTGAACTTACATGAAATCAATGATTTTAAATGCCTGAAATTCTGCACAGGTTGGAGTACATAATTTGCTAAGTGTTTATTTACCCTTTCAATGCAAATTCTGCAGTTCTGATAGCTGAATCCTATATAGGTAATCTTCAATGTACAGTCATTTAATAGCAACAGCACTTAGACTTATATACTGCTTCACTTAATGATCATTTAAAGTCATGACAGGCATCCCCGGGGTCACTTATGACCCAGATTCAAAGTTCCGATGGTTGTGCCTCTCCTCTCCACAGTCATGTGACTCCATTATGGTCGTAACTCAAGGACTACCTGTAGTGGTTAAGGCAGCAGACTAGAAATCAGCAGACTGAGTTCTAGATCCATCATAGGCATGGAAGCAGGCTAGGTAACTTTGGGCCAATCACTTTCCCTCTTAGCCCAACGCATCTCACAGGGTTTTTAAAGGGAAAATAGAAAGAAAAAGGAGTATTTTGCAGCCTTGAATTGTTTATAAAAATAACAAAGGTGGGATTAAAAAAAATAAAAAAATAAATTACTAGAAATGAATTGTCCTTATGATATACAAATATACATGTTCCAGGATAATGTTGCCCAATTACATGAAATAAGGATATAATTGTCCTTATTTCGTGTAATTGTGAATTCTGGTAAAGCAAATAGTGCTTGGAAATAATTGGTGTCTGCTTTAAACCATATGTTTTATACAAGAGGAAAATCTATTTGGCCATTTAACTTGAAGAGATACTGTGAATAATATAAAGTATTAAAAACAAATTCAAACTGTACATTAGATCACGACAACAGTGACATTTCAAATTCAACTTTAAGGTTAAATGTATTGCTGAATTTTGTTTATTTACCATGTTTTAATTTTACATAAGGCATTTTACATTCACACCAATTTTATGATAACGTGTCAATCTGGACTACTTAATTTATTTGTGTAATGACATCATTTTTGCAAATTACATAATTTGCATTAGTCAGTGTTATTTTCATAATGGCATTGATCACTTTGAATGACATAATTTGCAATTTAAATTGCAAATTCAGGAATAAGGAGATCCCCCTTCCCCCAGCTGGCCTGTGAAATCAAGTTTTTACCATGTGTTTAGTAACTTGTTAAAATATAACACAAAGATGCTATGTCCCCAACCTGTGGGACGTGGCCCACTTGTGGACCATGAGGGGTTTGCAATAGGGCTGTGGAAACGGCCAGCAGGGACACGCACGCATCCTCACTTGTGCAATAGCAAGCAAATGCACACATGCACTCTATTTAAGTGAATGACAGGTACGCATGCACGCCCTCATGCAAATGGAGCTGCATGCACACTTGCCAGTCACTCAACTAACGAACTATCCCCTCTCCCCCCCCCACCCCGCTGGTTCACAAAGCCAGAAACATTGGGGAACTCTGCTGTATAGCAATAGCAATATCACTTAGACTTATATACGTCTTCACAGTGTTTTACAGCCCCCTCTAAGTGGTTTTACAGAGTCAGCAAATTGCCCCCAACAATCTGGGTCTTCAGTTTACCGACCTCAGAAGGATGGAAGTCTGAGTCAACTTTGAGCCGGTCAGGATCGAGCTCCTGGCAGTCAACTGAATAAGCTTGCAATACTGCATTCTAACCACTGTTCTGTAGACTGAATCGTATGATGAACAGTTGAGGATGCTAGGTATGTCTACCCTATGGAAGAGAAGGATTAGGAGGGACATGATAACTGTCTTCAGTAGTTGAAGGTCTGTCACAGAAAAGAGGAGACCGACTTATTCTCTAAAGCACCAGAGGGCAGGACAAGAAATAATCAGTGGAAACTTGATAAAAAGGAATCTAACCTAAAAGTAAGGATAAATTTTTTGACCATGAGAACAATTAATCAATGAAATAGTTTGACTCCTGGAATTGTGGGTTTCCATCAGAAATAGACTAAACAACCATTTGACCAGGATGGTATAAAGTCTTCTGCCTTAGGCAGGGCGTTGGACCTCTTAGGTCCCTTCCAGCCCTGTGATTCTGTTTTCATGTTCATGTACCATAAAGGGTTGATAAGCATGCATTGTAAGGTATACATTAGTTTTTGTCTTAACTTTTCTTTCATTATATTTTAGTAAGCTTTAGATGTATATAACCCACCTAGGTGGCCTAGAGGTAGAACTCTCGCCTCACAATCAGGGGGCTGTGAGTTCGATTCTAGATAGAGGCAGATATTTGCTTGGGTGGTGGGTTGGACTAGATGACCTACAAGGTCCCTTCCAACTCTATTAATCTGTTATACATTGAAAATGGTCTGACTCTAACTTCAAGGACATACCAAACCAACTGTTTGTTCTGCTTTACAAAATGTGATGCAATTATTACCGAAGCTTTAGGATTCAGATTGGTTACTGCCAGTGGTGGTATCCTACCGATTCAGTCCGGTTCGTGCGAACCAGTATCGGTAATTTAAAGAGTTCATCAAACCGGTAAATACCCCTCTGGCTGGCCCCACCCCTCCCTGGAGTCTCCGCGCAGCCTATTTTTGAATGCCAGGTAAGTTTGGCTGTGTGCGGAGGCTCTGGGAGGGCTGTTTTTGCTCTCCCCAGGCTCCAGGGAAGCTCCCTGGGGGCTGGGGAAAGCGAAAACTGGGCCTCCTGGAAGTCGTGGAAGGCCTGTTTCTGGCCTCCGGGGGGCGTACAGAGGCCGGGGAAGGCTGTTTTCGCTCTCCCCAGGGTCCAGGGAAGTTCCAGGGAGAGCGAAAACTGGGCCTCCCGGAAGTCCTCCCAAGGCTGGGGAGGGTGAAAATGCCCCCCCCGCACCATGGTGCATGAGGCCGACTAGGCCACACCCACCATGGCCACGCCCAACCGGCAACCAGGCAGAGAACCAGTTGCTGGAATATTTGAAACCCACCCCTGGTTACTGCCATGCTTTTTTATATTTCAGTAGTGAAATACTACATTTTACCCTGTCCTATTATAATATTCTGTTATATTAAATCATGCCATAATTGTATTAAATGCTGGTTAGTTATTTAAATAGATATCCTACAAACCAATAAACAGCAACTACAGTGTTTATATGAACCAAAAAAACCCAGCAACTACAGTGCTATATTTTCTCAAGTGATTATGAAGTGAAGTTGTAGGTCCTTTCCATATTTTGTATCATTAAACAATACATTAAATAGTACAGCTATTTTAACTAGCAGTTAAGGGAGACTTTATTGGGTTTTGAAGTGATGATTAAAAGGATATGAAAATACTTTAGAAATATTTTTTTAAACTCTATAAATCTTCAATTCACTGAATTTTAGCATGCTCCAAAAATCCTAATGGTTTCAGTTATACATAGCTCTGACAGCTGAAATTAGTTTTTTACTTAATGTCATTTCTAAGGACAATATAGTGCTCAATTACAAGTTCATTGGTGGGTTGGGTAACATCATGTATTTATTGAAAAGCCTTCCCTCCCTTATTGAATAAAGTTGAAATTAAGCAATAAAATACTAAATTGTATATATGTTCAAAGAAGATACTCTGCGCAGGGGTGGGTTTCAACTGGTGTAATAGCAATAGCAATAGCAATAGCACTGTATTTATATACCGCGTATCAGGGCTTGCAACCCTCTCTAAGCGGTTTACAATGTC
>JANHJO010007611.1:21174-33191 GCA_032468235.1 Pseudoxyrhopus heterurus | reverse complement strand
GGTTTACAATGTCAGCATATTGCCCCCAACAATCTGGGTTCTCATTTTACCGACCTCAGAAGGATGGAGGGCTGAGTTGACCTTGAGCCTGGTGGGATTCGATCAGCCAAACTGCTGAACTGCAAGCCTGCAGAGTAGTCTGCAATACTGCATTCTAACCACTGCGCTACCACAGCTCCAAATAAGATTATTCTTATTTACTGAACTTTACATATAATATTCCCAAGTATGGAAATCAGAAATAATTTTGACTTATTTAAAGATAAACTGTGACTTTTTTGTACAGCAGAAAATCATGTTTCCCATGAATTTGGAGTACTAACACAGGGAAATAAAAAATCATCCTATTTTACAAAGGCCCAATACTCTTACACCAACTTTCAAAATAGTACAATAATATATAAATAATATGTAGGTGTAAGTTTATTAATGAAATTCATTAGTCTGAAAAATATGAGCCTCATTTTATATATCTGATCCAAGCAAAAGTAACATAAAGAACATATAGGAATCCCATAAATTATAGCATTTGTGGATAATTCACACTCATCCCTCTCTGCATCCTTGCCAATGTTAACTCGATGTATTCATATTTATTTTTTCAACATTTTAAATGTTTTCTCTTGCTTTTAATTTGTTATAATCTGCCTAGAGTCACCTCTTTGTGAGATGGGCCACATGTAAGTTTTATAAACAAACAAACAAATAATCCTAAATAACCGAAATGCTATTCAACTCACATTTCTCACTTTCCCATGTTGTATCATAAGCATAATCCTGACATTTTCTTCCACAGCAAGAACATGGGGCTGTTTACCCTGGGAGTAGGGTACTGAAAAACTATGGTTCCCCATCAGAATGATATGAACAGTGTACAGAGAAAAAATAGTATTGATATGTTCTTAAAATAAACACTATGGTATCTATTCTGAATACTATTTTGTAGAATTTCTGTCCAAAACATGAAACAATAACATCAGCAAAATTTAATCTATGGAAGCAAGAGAATTAATAAGTTATTCTACAAAAAAACCCCATATTGTCATATCCCAAAGGCAATAGTGCCATTCTCTAATGATCAAATGGGGAAACAATTCCTATCACCCTGAATTAGGAAAAAGCATGCATTTGCTGCACAGATTCATTGGGAGAATAGGCAACGAACAAATGAGACTTTATGAACTAAGTGCCACATTGAAAACCAGAGCTGGAGGGATGCTAACATTTATGTGATACTTTTACATAATGTGTATGATAGCATGCACTTTTGAAAAAAATCTGAGTTGACAAATATGCAGAAGGCATGTATGCAGTATTTGACTCCCACAAAACAGTGCTGATGATGTTACTTAGTTTGGGTAACAAAATGTCTGCAAGAAAACAACCAATCTCAGAGAGCACCAAGGACCTCTCTTTTCAACCCTGAGCTACAAATATTCTCCTCTATTAATTAAAAATATTATCATAATACAAGTCATGTTAAAAGCTGTGGAATTTCAGACAAACCTAAATTTAACTGCTCAAATTCATTTTATCTTAATCCATAATTCTGGAGGTAGAAGGATGAAATTATTTTAGAAAGCAACGGAATCCATTATAGTTTTTATGTTCATCATTTTGTCCATACAAAGGAAAGGAAATGCAAACCTAGTATTATCTAGGAACTATAATCTATGTGCGCAACTCTCTTATAAATAACTACACACACATTAAGTATATTTTCAAGTTCATTTGTCAAGTAGCAAAATGGAAGGCTTACATCCATAGCTCGTAGGTGTACAGTTGCAGCTCTATATTCAGCATCAAGTCTGCTCTTGTGAAAAGTAGCTTTTGTGTTCTCTAGCACCAAATTCGTTTTGTCTTCATTAAGGGTCATACAACTCTGCAGAAAATAAATGCAAATATTGTTTAGAAAAGTTTGCAAATGTTTCAAACTTTGGAAATTTAGATATTCCGATTACATTACTCCACATCATATGAAATTTGATTCAATGTAATGTTATCTATATTAGGTATTCATGATTGTCTATTGTCAGTGATGGCTAACCTTTTCGGCACTGAGTGCCCAAAGCACGCGCGTAAACCCCAAAATGCAATGCATGTGCATCCCCCATGCATATGCCCCGTGCATACATGCACGTCCCCCACGCATGTACTCCGCCCCCCGCGCATGAGCTGCAGAGACCCAAAGACCAGCTGGCCAGTGGGAGGCACGCGCGCATGCATGGCAGAGCTGAGCTGGGGTGACGGCTCACGTGCCCACAGAGAGAGCTGTGCCATAGGTTCGCCATCACGGGTCTAGAACCTACCACATCATTGAAACAAACATAACTCTTACTTTTTTCCTTTTCTCAACTGAAATTGTTTGTCCCACTTAACGCTTCTTTAAAAGTAAAAGAAAAGTAAAACTTTCTCCCCCACATGAATGCATCAAGCAAAATGTTTTCCTCCATAATAAATGACCCTCAAATCAAATAATGTTTTTCATTTCCCGAGCCCAGCCCAAAATTACACTTGTCAAGGTAAGAATGCAAATAACACACACAAAAATGGAGAATGAGCTCCAGAAAGGAAACTTCCAGAAAGAATATTTTTTGAGAGTTTTGAGGTGTTCATTTTTGGGTCTTTGAATCAGTGACTCCTGTTGACTGTCTGGACTAGTCCTGCAGTTTCTTTGCCAAGGTCTTTTAGAAATGGGTTGTCATTCCCTCCTTCAAAGGGCTGAGAGAGGGGGGCACTGGCCCAAGGTCACCCAACTGGCTTGTGCCTAAGATGGGACTAGAACTCAAGATCTCCCAATTTCTAGCCTGATGCCTTAACCACTAGTCCAAACTGGCTCTTAGTTTATATACTACAGTATGTGTTAGAGCAGAAGTTATGTAATTCTCTGGCAATTCCAGAAAGCTAAAGCCCTACTTTCTACTGAATTTGGACTAGAGCTAACTTTTGGACACATTTCTAAAGAATGAATTACATTTATCCAGAAACAGAAATATAAGAATTTCCCACAAATTTAGGAATCCTTCCTTCCTCTTTAGAAATCATAAGAAGAAACCATTCTTATTTATCATGCTAATAGTACACCATTCCTATGTTATCTTCATCTGTCATATTTGAATCCATCTTATTTCCCTTTTCCCCCTTGTCATTCTCTTTTTAGATATTAATAATTGATTATTCCTATCCATCCAATGAAACATGTTGCATTAGGAAAAGGAGAGAGCAGCTGAAGTTATAATTAAAAAAATCAATAAACTTTTAAGAAGTTTGAAAAAGAAGCAGGAAGGCTCATTCTCACTACAACAGTCTACACTGCATATTATAAGGAAGAGCCATAGATTATTTGTAGAGTACATGCTATGTGTGTTGAATTTCCAGCTTCTCCAAGCAAAGCTGCAAAAATTATAGCCTGCAATCAGGGAGAATGCCTGACAAGAAAGCAGTGCCAATATTGGCTTAAATGGTTTCGCTCTTTAGATTATAGAATAATTGCCTCCAGAAGTTGTGGTTGCTCCAACACTGGAAGTTTTTAAGAAGATATTAGGCAACCAATTGTCTGAAATGGTATAGGGTTTGTTGCCCGAGTAGGGATTTGGAGTAGAACAGATTTCCCCAATCTTTTCAGCTTTGAAGACCGGCAGGGATGAAGGGAGAGGAAGGTTATGTGCGTGCAGCTCCATTTGTGTGAGCAGTGGGTATGTGTGCACACACACACTCACCCATCACTTCTGCAGTCCTATTCAAAAAAGGCTCAAGGCCCAGTAGTCTGCCATCCTATTCCAAAAAGGCTCAAGGCCCGGTAGTGTGCCTGGGGGTTGGGACCCCTGGACTAGAAAACCTCCAAAATCCCTCCCAACTCTGTTATTCTGTTATTTTCTGTTCTAGAATAATAGGGTTGGAAGGAACCTTGAAGGTCTTCTAGTCCAAACTTCTGCCCATGGCAGATGATTGTATACCATTCCAAACAAATGGCTGTCCAGTCTCTTCTTGAAAATCTCCAGTAATGGAGCACCCAGAACTTCCAGAGGAAAGCCATTATGAGGCAGCTTCCTTTAGTTTTATTACAGCACTTGTGCTAGACTGAAATCAGTGTCAAGAACAGAACAGTTTTATTTGCTGAGGATATTTAGTCTGACAGCTACTTAGATTTTGGCCAGGCAAGGTAATTCTCTCTTACCAATGTGCAAAACCACTGAAACATAGCTCTCAATGGGCAAATTACTTAACATCTGTGCTGTTGTAATACAAATACCGGAGTTCAGATCAACAGCAGGATTTATTCATTTGAACTCGGTTCACTTAATACTTATCACATGGCAATTAACATGGTAACACTGAATGTCCATCATTAATCAAAAGCATTTGTATTATTGAATGCCACTCAATATAATACTTCTAAGGGGAAAGCAGTCAGTGACAGGAATTTAAGATATGAAACACTATTAATATTAACAGTTAAATATTATCCAAATTCAATGCATGAGCCAACCACCACATAAAATAGTCAATTTTGTGACAGAGGAATGAAAAAGGGTAATTCATAATTTAAATGTTTTTGTAATATACAATTGCATTAAGAGTATCTCTTCTTTTTTAGAAACTGTATTTACCTTTATTAGTTGCATAAAATCAATTACAAGTTTTACTTTCTGAGTGTTAAGTTTCTTAATTTTAGCATTTGCTTGCTCAGATTCTTCTTCAAGATTGATGCCATCTTGTTCCATCTGTCTTAAACTGTATATAAAAGATTTATGGGCAATGTTTTGAGAATAATTATTACGCTCTCAGTTCAACATAACAAAAATATGTTTCAGGAATATTTTGGAAAATTAGAAAACAAGATTGCTACTTTGAAAGTAGAAAATCACCACCATCATCATCGGAATATGCCGTAAAGGTGTTCCTAAACTCTCAAAGTTTAGTTTAACACAATCTGCTAACTGTACATTAATCACGCTAATTCTCAATGATGTCTTTAATAAATCTATTCTGTCACTTTTTCTAACTGAAACATGTTTAAACTAGCACTGGTTTCTTCACCCAGACAACACAACAGTATAAGACATCCTTGTCTCAGTTTTCTCAAACTGTATTTAGTTGAATATATACACAATGTTTAGACTCAGGATAATTATTACAGCAAAGACATTCTAAAAAAAAAATTACGCAGTATATTACCTACAAGGTCAATTACCCTGACAGTTAAAATCCCAAGGATCATTGCTATTCAGATAGTCTTCGACTTACAATCCTGTAGTTTTGCACAAGTGTGTTGGTGCAGCTCCTAAACTGGATCTTGGATTTACAACAAAGCAATTACAAGCTGCAGGATAGGGCATTTACAACCAGTCCCCAGAAACTAGAGGGAGTCCTCTTGTTGCTGCAGACTGGCTGCAAATGCCATGTTGCAAATATTCCATGTCTAAATCCTGCTGGGATTTTGGGACAGACCTTTTTCAGCCAGCCTCTTTCAATGTGAAAGGGCTGCTTGTTTGGATTTTGGTCCTGTGCAGGACAGAGTCCCTTTGGCAGCTCTTTGAAATGCCTCATTTAATGACCACTTCAGTCAACAACCAACATTTTCAATCTCAACTGTGATTGTAAGTCAAGGACTATCTATAAGTATTGTAGGGGAAGGTTGGGTGAAGAGAGAAAGACTTTAAGGAAAAATAACAGCCACAAGGTGAATGCTGTTGAAAGGAAGAAACAATCAAGGAAAAATAATTGAAGAGAAAAAAAAATTAAAGGGAAAATGATTATGTAAGCATAACCTAAATTAGTAATATTTGTATTTTAGTTTTAACAGCCTTCTTGTAAGATTTTGTTTTCCAATAAAGGAAACAGAACTACTGTTCTATCTATTCATTATCATAAAATTGTGGCAGTCACCTCTTTTTCTGGAAGGCATATTACATAGGATAAGAACTAGATGTTTTGGTTTTGCTTTCTAAATTCTATTTTTCTATTTAGATTTTAAAGTAATTTTATATAATATTTAAAATCCATACCTATCAGATTTCATACTAATTTTTGATTCTAATTGCTTCCTTTTATTTTTTCGTTCCAATAGTTCCTTTTTCTGTTGACGGAGTTGGTTGTCTTTGCATTCCAGGCGTTTCTGCTTCTCAGAGAGTAATGCCATTTGAGAATCGAATGATTGCAACTGCTTGTTAATTTCCTGTAATAAGTAGCGTAGTAGAAAAATCCCATTTTACTGTGCAATCTTACTAAGGATGTTCGCTCTGAATGTTTTAAATCATACATATTTTACTCTCATGTTCAATAAAATAACAATTTACTATTTGGATTCAAGTAAACAGACCTGTTCTTTTCATGCACACACGCGCGCGCGCGCACACACACACACTGTGTGTTTTGAACAGAAGCTTTTCTATTAACAATAAAATTGTGCAGCCAATCTAAATTAAGTCCCACTGAGTTCAATGTCCTTTAGTAATTAATCCTAACTAAGATGTGTAGAAATGCAACTGTAGTCTATTAATGTGTTGATCTAGTGCAGGAGTGTCAAACTCAAGGCCCAGGGGCAAGATACGGTCCGCGAGGTGCTTAGATCTGACCTGCAGGGCTGCCCTGGAAACAGTGAAGGACCGGCCTGCAGTGTCTCTGCCAGCAAAAACGGAGCTTGGGAGGGCTATTGTATCTCTAGGGTCTCCAAGATTCTCAAATGAAATTCTACCCTGACTACTATAAATAAGCTTTTTTAAGAAGAACGAATTGATGTACAACCATAAGTTAAAGTGAGAAAGAACAAAACGGATTTAAAATCTAAAATTCATAACCCAGATTGCCAATATATTTTCAAAACAATAATGATTACTAAAGTCATTGGTTGTAATGATGTGATTCGTAGTAAGGTGAAAGAAATACTGCTACTAACTGAATGAAAGAAAGAAGGATCAAGCATGGCAGCACTTTTCCAAATTTGAAGTGTGAAAACAGAGAGAAAGACAATAAATCAGCACATTTATTTATTTACAAAGGAGTGATTTTTGAACCTGGACAGTTGTTAGGTCTCTCTGCTATTTTCAGGATAAAGGCATGACTGAACATGAAAAATAAGCTAGCTTAAAGTTATCTAGTTCTGAAAATATTTTTCAATATCCTGATATAATTTGTATGTTGCATCTGTTTTATTGTTCTTCATTGTATATCACATGATTTTATCATCATTAGTACTATTTTAAATTTTGTGCATCTTTCCTATGGCTTGTCATTCTATATCATTCTATACTGAATATGTACATTTTCTTATTGAGTCTATTCTGGATGTGCCACCATTTTCAAAAGCAAGATATACCTGGCCTTTTCTATAGTGGTGCATTTTCTGAAACTCTGCTCAGAAAAGTTGTAGACTCAATCCACGTATGAAAAGATTAACAATTTGCCATTAGAATTAACTAATACTGCTAATATTAAATAGTAAAACTATTATTATTTTTAAAAAATACTCCATAACACAGATATAAATAACAGAAAAACTGCTAAGGACAAAGACATTTTAGAATGAAAAACACCCAAAAACTTCAAATAAAAATGGAATCTTGCTTTCTTGAAGCATTACAGAAATTAACTTACATTTTTTTTATCTTCTAACTGTCTTTTTTTATCTGCATCCACTGTAACAGTAAGATACTGCGCTGGCTTCAGTGATAGGTTAGTGGAAACAGACTGATTTGTGTAACAGGATATTTTTACTGTGTACTTTTCTTCTGCTGTGTAGATTTGCTTAAGTTTTGTTTCCTTTATTACCTGTACATGAAACAAGTGACAAAATGAATACAACAGGAAGTATCTAAAGCTCCAGGAAGTCTATCTGCTGCCAGCTAAGGAACTTCCTGGCAAGCTGAAAGGAGGTGGATTGTGTATCTTTCTTTGTTACTCTCTTAATGTTTGGTTAATAAAATATTTTTTGGCATTTCACCATGGTTCACTATTGTTTTTGTCTCTCAGTTGGCAATAGAGGTGTTCAGGAATATATCTCACCCTTTCAATCATATTCCTAGTCTTCTCTGTTCCTACAGGAACCTCATAAATATGATACTGTTTACACAGATAATTCATCACAGGAAGGGGAGCATCGAATAACTCCCTTAAGTAAGAGAAAAATCCGTAGCGGCTGGAAAAAAAGAAAGTGAAACAGGTAGACAGCTTTTCTGTTACTATTAATATACATATTCCCCGAGCAATGAAGCAGAGATGGAAATGTGTGGACAGGAAGGATCTTACATTTACTAAAATAAAAATTAAGTTTATGCAGTACAAAAACGAAACTGTACATTTTTTTCAGGTTGTACCATAGCCAATTGTGTTAATTTTTTTAATCAAATAAGTTGATTTTATTTACAAGTTAGAAACTATGTTATGAAGTAAAAAACATTCACTCACTCTCAGCCCAACCCACCTCACTGGGTTGCTATTGTGGGGAAAATAGAAGGAGGAAGGTGTGCTGGATATATTCAACATCTTATGTTACTTGTAAAAATAATAAAAACGGGATACAAACAAATAAGCAGGTAGAAACAAAAAACTATAAAAGATAAAACCACCAAATTGATCACCGTATATTACTTTTATATAGTAGCACACCTTAATTTATGTAATGTCAGATTTTAACACAGGGCTGTAATACTTACTACAGTTCTTCAATTGGTTTTGGAGGTCTTTTTTCAGCAAATGATTCACTAGGTCCACATACAGCATTCACTCTTAGTTTGCAATTATCCCGCATCTACAATAGGTTGCACCAATAAAGAAAATGTGAATTCATTTATCTTAAAATAATAAATTTGATTATTATTAGAGTGTATGATAACATTCCCTTCTGAATCTAACTAAGGATATTCTTTCTGCATTGGCACTGTACACAGGCAGTCCTTGACTACCACTTGCTTTGTTTAACAAGTTGTATTGGTGTAAAAACAAGAAGCTTTGCGACCAATCCTCACATTTGTGACAGTCGCAGCACCATCCCAGGCACAATTTCTACATACCTGACCTCTGGCAAGCAGAGTTAATAAAGATTGTTGAAGTAAAACCTAAGTCACAGTCATGTAATGTCTTGCTTAATGACCATGGGTATTCACTTAACAACCAAAACAGGAGTAAGGTCATAAGCCCGTCACGGTCACAAGATATTTAAGTTAGCAATCATGGCACTTAGTGACACAGTTGCTGGTACCCATTGTCGTTAAGTAAAGACTACCTGTATAAGATAATTAAATTGCTAATTTTTATGTATATTTTTTTTCTTTTCAAAAGGTAAGATTATTAACCAAAAATTGTTCCCAAGTATTTGAGAATTACTATTCTGTATCAGAAAGAGCACTTTCACATCTATTAAGGAGAGAGAGTTCTATTAAGATTGGAGACCTGCCTTAGAACAGTATTCATAAAATGGCTTGCAACTTGAACAAAAGCCAGCAATGATTTAAATATCCATTTAAAAATCTACTGCAATCTTACAATTGGTAAAAGCACATGATGTAGGAAAAAGGTTCTATTTTATTCTATGTTAAATGAATCGTGTCAAGAAATGCATCAAATTCTGATTCCAAACATTGTAGAGGTGTAAAGGAATGAAATAGGTTACTCTAGAGACAGTGGACTCTATTAATGTGTGTTGACAGTACTGAAAAGAAGCTATATCTTGCACTCAGCAAGAGTTTATTATCAGAACAAAGTTGGTGAATGGCTTCTTTTATATTGCTGCACTACAACTCCAAGTATCTCTCATTACTGATCATCCAGCTGGTGATCCTGGTAGTGTCTATCTTATGTCCTTTGAATTATTTATCGGCCACTCAAAGCATAATGATTATTCTAAACAAGAAATTGGTATGTTCCATCAAGTTAAGAGTGAGGAAACTCTCTCTCTCCTCCTTCCTTCCTCCCTCCCTCTCTCCAAACTTAGTGCTATTATAATGCCAGTAATGACATACAGCACTAGGTGCTAAGGGCCTACTTATTATTAAGTCTCGTATACCACGTTTTCAATCATGTGAAAAAATCTTTACCTCTTTTAAAAACATTTCCATATCTTCCTTCATTTCAAACACAAAGGCCCTCATGTCATTAGCAGAAATGTGATTTTCTACATATTTAGCGTGTTTGTTATCTTTCATATTTATCTGTATAAAAAGAAACTACAGTTACAAAAAGAATTGCATTAAAAAAATTCAAAAGCCCAGATTCAACATAATATGCTGCTATAGAACAATCATTCATTACTGTAAAAGGCTACATGCATATCAATACAGCTTTGACTGTACAGAGCAGAAAGTTGACTTGGGAGGTCTTGAAAAAACAGTGCAACCTCTTTTCTCAAAAGATCTATACTGAACAGTACTCATTAGGGAAAATTGTTAAACTTCATATATATTGTAACCATAAATGCAACAAATCTGCCCCCCTCCGAAGCATTCAACAGGTTACAATTTGTGAACAAATTATTATTACCTTCATGTAATAAGAATGATGATATAACCTCAAAATTAAATAATCAAAAATGTATCACAATTCTGACATTTTTTAGAATTCTCTTTATAACATAGGCATATAATTGTACTTAAATTTCATGTGACAAATTATATTGACATAACTAACTTAAGACGTCAAAATACACATATCCCAGTTGATAATAAAATAATGGATTATTTAGAAAAGGTTTTAAAAATAAGATAACGGAAATAATGATTAAATTTTAGTAATAACACTGAAGTTGGTCAGCTTACTGAAAGCAACAGAGGGTCACAGACGCTTCTTTTAAATCGATGTCTATTCTTTCTTAGCCACATAAGAGCTTTGTATGTATCTTGGAATCTCCCTTTCAGCTTTTCTTCCTTTATATTCATCAGATTTTCAAACTGAGCAATGCGATCTTCTATATCTGTAATTTTAATAACCCTGAAATATTTACTGTAATATATGATTACAAATATAGCCTCCCTCCCATTTTACTAATAGACTGTGAAGGCATACTTAATTGAATACTTTTCTGCTCTTCTAACAGAGGTTAATGTTTGTAAAAACAACGGAGACTTATGAACTATTCCTATGAGATTATCCAACAAGAGTTGCTGAATTTTCATCAGAAAACAAATGTATAATAACTGCTATTCGAAAGATGTCTAAGAATCTAGCTCTCATAGCAACAGGACCCTTTTCCTCAACACCAATCATTCTGTTACTATAAAAGGTAAGAAAAGAGAAACATTACATCTTCCCCCTGGACAGAGTTGTCAGTTATCAATATGTGTTTATTTGTTTGAACTCAGGTTCTATAAATGGCAAAAATATACTTTAGTGCCTTTACCTTTTCTTTCTTTTAGCAAGTTCTCCCTTTCCCTACGGAGATCATTTAATTCACCATCAATATTTGCCTTCTCTTCCTCCAACTGTCTAAGGTTGGCATTAAGAGAATTCATTAAAGGCTGAATGTTCTCAGCATTCTCTGTGTTTTCAAGCTCATTGGTCCAGTCTTCTATCATCTTACGAGTATTTTGTATTCTCTTCTGCCGATCCATTTCTGCCTCTCGTTTCATCCTTAAAGCTAGTTTAATATCTTCAATCTAAAAAATGCAAAGAAATATTCTCCAGAAATGCCAATAAAAAAATAAGTTTCCATTATAAATCTCAAAGAAAAATGGCAAAAGACTTGTTTTAATTACAGTACTCTTGCTACCACAATGAAAGTTGTTGTCACACAATTCCAAAATTTCAAATATGAGTGATCCCAAACTTATTACCGTATATACTCGAGCATAAGCCGAGTTTTTCAGCTCTCAAAAAGGGCTGAAAAAACTACCCTCAGCTTATACTCGAGTCAACTAATTTTCGGGGCTAAATTGATGCCTGCTGTGCAGGCATCAATTTAGCCCTGAAAATCAGCTGATTTGAGGCCGAAAACAGGCCGATTTTGGCCCGAAAACGGCCGATTTTCGGTCCAAAATCGGCCCGTCTAAATCAGCTGATTTTCGGGCCTAAATTTATGCCTGCGC
>JANHJO010007611.1:6967-18346 GCA_032468235.1 Pseudoxyrhopus heterurus | reverse complement strand
GTATTTTTCTTACTTTTTTTAAACAACAGCAGACTGATGCTATAGAAATCACATTCAAGAATTAAATTTTATGTAATTAATCAAATTCTGGGCTCTCACTCAGATCTTTTTATAGTATTCAAGAGTGTGTACTTAAATAGGCATATCTCAATTTGCATGAATGTTGAACCATAGAAGCAGTCAAGTTTTAAAATATTACAGCAAAATGAAACACTATGACTTTAAAATCATGTTCAGGCTATTTAAAATGGAAGCAGCATGTTTTCCTCGAATTTAAAAAAAACCCTAATACAATCAGAGTTCGAGCAGATGGTGGGTTAATGTGTTTTGGTTTGCCACAATAGAGAATCATCTCACTTTTGCAACATATTAGTCTAGAAAAAACAACCGAGAGAATCAGTACTAAAAACATTGTAAAGAACATTGTAAATCTAAATTAACAGATTTCACAAGAAAGGGGAATTCTTTGTGTTTAGCAAGGAATTTAGACTGTTTATTTTTATTCTTACAATTCACTATCATGAAATAGACTGAAGAGATCCTGCCTTATGTAGAGAGAGTAGAAGGGTTTCCAAAACATTAACCCTGCTATCATGAATGTGGTTCTGGGTTGGTTTTAATTTTTTCACAGCTGTTATTTTATAGTATGTAGCTGATCTTGTCTATACTTGGAAGCTAAATAGAATTAGGCCTGATTAATGCTTGGGTGGGAGATCCCCAAAGATTATCACAGCTATGGCCTAGACTATGGAGTCAAAAAGCATCAAAGAAGGAAGTAGCCAAACAATTCCATAAATTACTATTATAAAATTATCTAGTCCATGAAACCGAGCTTAACTTTACTATTGTGTGATTTAGTGAACAATTTAATTTTTTTTTTCTACCCTGTTCTAAAATGTTCAAATCAAGTTGCAGGATGAAAACAAAATCTTAACTCAATTCCAAGAAAAGAAGAATTTTAGGAGCTACATATTAGATGCAAACTGGATGACGGGAGAAAAAAGTGAATTTTTCATAATTTTATTTTGAAAATGTTACTATTTTTACAATTTATTCTGCATTTGATAATCATGGAAATTAGCAAAAAGGCATATTTAAAACACTTACCCAACAGCTTGCAACCTCCCTTCTTTGTTACCTTGAGCAGACATTTGTTAGACAAAATACAAATTACAGATATTTGACATTTGATCCCTACTTCACTGCAACACTTTCTTGCTATATTAGCCTTGCTTTTGTGCATGTGTATGTCAATGTGCATTTGTGTTTAAAAATACATTTTCAAATCTCTATAAAAATTAGGAACTTACCACCCATGGCCTTTTTTTCTCCAGCATTGCAATTGAATCTAGATGATGCTGACGTTCATGATATCGCTCCACATCTTGCTTATATCTTTCATTCTTTTGCTTCATTTTTTCTAGATTGCTATTTTTTTCCGTGCATGAATTCTGTCAGTATAGATATTGTAAATTTACATGACTAAAATAACGTAGTTAATTCTCAGGTTATTGTTGTTCTACCATCTACTTCATTCAATTATGTACATAAGAAGAACATAATTAATATTAATGCAAATGGGAATTTTATCTCCAGAAATAGAACTTATTCTGCAATGTGCGGGTTAAAAACAGAAAGATCAACGGGTTGTAGTCACATAAATGATCACGATGGTAGATTGCAGTCAATTATCTGCTCTCAATTTCCACCTGCTGAATGGGAGAGGCAATTTTTAACGATTCTCCCTCCATTTGGAGGAGTCCTCCATTTCCTACTGAGATTGATGGAAATCTTCAGTGGACCAATGACCATTCAATAAAGGGACATCACTTGATATAACCCAATATACCTTTGGATATAATGCAGAAAAATTCATCATAATTAGAATTTCTGGTCTTTGCTTTGAATCAGCTCAGATCCATATAAATGCATTAACAGAAGCCAAATATTTATTGAATGAGAATATTCAATCAATAATGTAATATATGCAGATAGTCCTTGACTTACAACCACAACTGAGCCCAACATTTTCATTGCTCAGTAGGCAGATGTTAAATGAGTTTTGCTACAGTTGTTAAGTGAGTCATGCTATTGTTAAACAAATCTGGCTTCCCCCATTGACTTTGCTTCCCTGATGGAAAGGTTACAAGTGGTGATCAGAGGACCTCAGGCCAGTGCAACTGTCATAAATACATGCCAGTTGCCAAGTGCCTGAATTTTGAACATGTGACCATGGGGATACTACAATGGTCGTAAGTGTGAAAACCAGTCATAAGTAATTTTTTTCAGTGCTGTTGTAACTTGGAATGATCACTAAACAAATGGTTGCAAATTTGAGGACTACCTGTGTTTTCTACTTATTGACATTCACTTTTCCTTTTTTTTATTTTCCCATTAAAATTAACATAATTCTTAATTTTGTATCTTAATAATTTGTAACTGAATTAACAAGATATCCCTCAACCATATTCTCACCCCCAACTTTAACTATATTTAAATACTATATTGATCATTATGTTAACGTAATTGAGATTCTACTTGGCAACATTACTAATAAGCTATGATTAATTTTTAATAATGTATTTAATTAATTTCAGCTTAATTTTTTTTTAAAAAAAATGGGTAAAATGATTAATTTTTTAGTCTATGAAATAAATACTAAATAAATACAAAATAGTTTTTACAAGCCTTCCAGAATCTATTGAAGTGGATAGCTGTTTAATAATTATCAAAATAATAGCAAAATGATATTTCAATAAAATAGTTGTAACTAATATAAAATATAAATATCTAATAATAATGATTTCCAACTGTCCAATGTACTTGTTTAAATAGCAGTGGCACTTAGACTTGTATACTGCTTCACACTGCTTTTACAGCCCTCTCTAAGCGGTTTACAAAGTCAACATATTGTCTCCAATAATCTGGGTCCTCATTTTACCGACCTTGGAAGGATGGAAGGCTGAGTCAACCTTCAGCTGGTAAGAATCGAACTGCCGGTAGCTGGCAGTCAGCAAAATTAGCCTGCAGTACTGCATTCTAACCACTGTGCCACCACATATACTATATGTCTTTTGCAGAGATTATGCATCAAATTTCAAGTAATCATAGTCATCCCTAGGAAACCAACTTCCCAGTAAATTAATGTGAAACATGTAACAGATTGATTGATATATATTGGCAGTTGAAAAAAATGTTATAGAGTTTTGCTGTACTGCAAGACATTTTGAAAGCGTTATTGTAAGATAAAACAAAAATACTATAAACAAATAGTACAGTGCTATTATATGTCCCTGGACATTTACTCACTACTTATTCCCAGGGGCTCAGGTGTAAAGAAAAAATAACATTTAAGTCTTTCTGAAGATTTACCAGTTTTTTTTCTTATTTGATAATAATACAGATTTAGAAGGGTTTTTTTGCAAACTAATTATTTCTACTCATCAAATATATATCTTTACATTTTAGTATTCTGTTTATTTGTGGATATATTTTTATTCTTTATCCTATACAGTTCTTTTGTGTCTTCTGTGTTTCATTTCTTTTGTATTTTTTGTGATTTTTTTTGTTATAAAATACAACAAACAGGAAAAAAGAAAAAGAATAGTTTTTCTGAGGAACAAGAACAGAATCAGCAATCATTAAAGAAACTTCAATTGTTTGGGTTTTTTTAATTTCAGGTAGTTAAAAAAATCATAAAAGCTAGAAAGAAGATCCACAATAAGCAAAGAATAAAGGAAAGCTACAAGAAACAAAGCCAATAAGCCAAGATAACAGCACTCCTGCTCTTCTGAGCAGTCATAAAATATTCTCAATAAAAAGAAGGCAATTTATCTTGTACATTCTTAGAAAGCAACAAACCCAACATTTATCTTTAAAATTGTAAAGCTTACACAATACATATTAGACTCTTACTTCAAGTTCTCGCTCCCTCTGCCTGAAATTTTTGAGATCACAGTGAAATTTGTACATCTCTGGTGGACCAATAGATTTCTCTGTAGCTTCAAGCAACTCAATTTTGGACATCTTTACAAATTCTCCAACTTTATCCTGCAAAGCAGATGTGCAATATTTTATGTGTTTAAATGCATTCAATTATAATTTACATTAAAAGACATGAACTTTGAACTAATATAAATATCCAGCTATTTTTTTTATCTCTTCCTGACTAGTAGCCATCACACAACAGTTTCGGTAGGCTACAGACAACAACCTTGGCATCTATATATTAATACATTCACCCCAAACAAGGCTTTTGAACACTGAACATGCTGATTCTCCATCTTACCAACAGAATGTACTCTTATCGCCAAAATATACTTCTCACACAGCTTTGGAATGCTGGAATCAGAGACAAACCAGCGAAGGTCATGGCCAGAACACAGTTTCAACTGCTACAGATGGTCCTATGGTTTCCCTTTGAGATAGCAGCAGTGTATTTCACATACAGGCAAGTCACTCAGCTGAGAGTGTTAAATAACTGTATGCACTGTAAATAATTTCACACCTCTCATAGAGCACGAGATTGTACCCAAGACAGAATCTACTGCAGAATTGTGCAAGAAATTTTCCATTTATGGTAGTATCATTCAGAGAAAGTACTTCAGTTATGCTAATATAAATGAGAGAAGTCTAATAAATCATAGAACCATAAAGCTGGAAGGGGCCATTTATGTTATTCAATCCCCTACTGATGCAGGAAGTCAAAACAATTAAAAAAGACTATTCAATTTCTGCTTGAGAACACCTAGTAACTAGTTTGTCTAACTAATTTCCTTGTCAAACGTTACGATAATTTTTCTTAACGTTTAGTCATAATCTACTTTCCTGTCATTTAAAACAATTATCATGTCATGCACACATTGGAAGGAAACAGGTGATACTATAAAGATTATTTTCATATCATCCTATTGCATCTAATAGCTAATTATCAGGTAGTAAGCATTTATCTTGCACAAGATTTCTCATATCATTACGTCCTTTATTATTTCATTTATTGAAACTGTTAATATTTGTATTTTCTTTAAAATGAAAAGTATTCGTACCTGTGGAAGAAACTGGCATAGATTGCCCACTTGAATATTTAAAGCAGAGACTTGTTCCTCCACCATTTTGAGAGTGCAGGGGGTTTTATTAAGAAACCAAGTTGACTGGTTGTTTGATACAGTCATTTCTCGTGTGATAACAACATTGTTCGGCATCTTATACCTAATGGTCAGAAAATAATTGTTACATTTTACCTTAGGCTATGGTAATATTTATCATTATATAATATATGTACTATTAAAATAAACATGTATAGCTCAATATTACACTTTCTCAACAATTTTTCAATAACATTATTTTTCAAATGCAGGTAGTCCTCGACTAATGACCACAAGAGAGAACAAAATTTCAGTTGCTGAGACATTTTAAGTGAGTTTTGCCTCATTTTACGACCTTTCTTACCACAGTTGTTTGTAAATCACTGCAGTTGTTAAGTTGGTAACATGATTGTTAAGTGAATCTGGCTTCTCCACTGACTTTGCCACACAGAAGGTTTCAACAGGTGATCATATGACCTCAGGACACTGCAACTGTCATAAATATAAGTCAGTTGCCAAGTGTCTGAATTTTGATCACATGTCCAGGGGGATGCTGTGTGAAAGAGTCATAAGTCACTTTTTTCAGTGCCACTGTAACTTCGAATGCTCACTAAAAAACTGTTGTGAATTTGAATACTACCTGTACACTTGTGAAAATGGGCATATAAACAAGTCTCATTACTCACACCTCAATTTCAACTGTTCCTTTATTGCAACCTCGCTTCACATAATGACCAACCTGAACAAAAAGAAAAGATACACAGAGATCCTTAATTAAAAGTATTGCATATCATTGCATATTATGAAATACTTAAGTAGAGTTGTTTAATACAAATTGGGATAGGATACTAGTGAAATGAAAAAAGAATGCAGAGAAGAGCAAGTATAAAGAGGTATCATTTTTGGTTACCTAAACTCAATCTTCTAGCAGCATTTAGCTGTCTAACTCATGACAGAAATCGTAACTGCCAGTACAGTGCAGTATTTATAACAAAATATGCAATTTAAGAAGTAGCATAAAAGTAAAAAGAGCAGAATTTGCTATTTAGTCACCTTTGAAATCATTACAGTTAAAACAATCCAGCAGATGCAATGCAGTATTGGCATAACAAAGGAGAGGGGGAAATTAAGGAGTAGCACCAATGAACAAACTATACTGAAGAACAACAAAACATTCCAGACGTTAAAGTTGTTTAGAAAAAGAAGTAGACAAAATAAACCAGGCTCTCCCTTGGTTCTGTTAATCAAGTTAATCCATTATTTGGATGGACTTTCTCTCTGAGTGCTGAATGGATATGGGAAGTTTCTTTGGAACACTGACCAATGCCTTCTAGTAGGAAATAGAAAGCAGGCTGCCTTTGTTGTGGCAACTGCCCTTTAGAATAGGATTCCCCTTGAGGTTCAGATGACCCCCCCCCCAGTTTGACTTTTAACAGAGCATTAAAAACATGGTTTTGCCACTTGGTTTAGATTAAGTAGGGATCCTTTTTATCTGTTTTATTTCTGCTGGTGGCAAAAAGAGTTGTTTTACACCCCAATGCTGTATTTTGGGTTAAATGTGATTAATTAATAAATATGAAAATCAATTCTGAAAGAGAGTACATTAAGGTTATCATACAAAGGACCATCATTTATTTGCTGTGTATTATATGGAAATTATTTTATACAACCTAAAAATATATATCCTAACAGAAGTCCAAATGATATCATACGATTCCAAATAGAACCAAACCAAATCCTCACCTTTTCAGCTCGTCCTATAAAGGAAGGTTTTCCTGCCAATCCAAGGCATATTGCACATACAATGCTTGATTTACCTGTCCCATTAGCTCCCACTATCATATTTAGATGAGGGCCTGGAAACACCACACAGTTATCATAGGTTCTGAAAAGCAATTTTTAAAAGAAATGTTGGTAAGGAAGTTATTTGTAAAGATAAAAAGAAGTTATGCCCTCAATAATTCATTTTTTTCCAATTGTTTCACTATTGTTCTGAATGCTCATCAAAATAGAAAGGCAATGTATAAAGCAAAGAAAGAAGCTAACAAATAGATACCGTATTTAAGATAATCTGACTTTAAATTTAACTCTGAAACAGAAAAATAAAATCCTATACCAGTTTATCAAAGGACAAAGAAATTAATGTGTCTTAACTGAAACAAGAATTCTATTTAAAGCTAACTTTTTAATGCTAGTATTTTAACCATCAAAAGTTTGCAATACCTCCTAGAGGTGGGAGTTATATCTATGTCCTTTATGGAAAACGAGAAATGTAGGGGGATGTAACACTTATATGGTATGAAGAAAGTGAACAAGGAGTTTTTCATTGCAAATCATTTGTCAATTCACTCTCATAGTATAACATTGACCACACACTTGGGCAAAGTCAATCATTATTGCTAATTATTAGCTCCAGTACCAGGGGAAATATGCCTCTCAATACCAATTACTGAGAAACAAGAGCAGAAAATAGGTATTATTTGGCTTTGATAACAGTGAATATTTGGTTGGCTAGTGTAGGATGAACATGTTTAAGTGGACTTCTAACCTGATTCAGCAGGGACCTTTCATAAATACTTGCAAATTAAGACATCAGTGACTAAGTAATAAACATCAATATAGAAATAGCACACCTTTATTTAATATAGTAATTGTGCAGCTGCCCCAGTGTATTCAATATTATTCACTACCAAAGCAACATTTACTGGATTTCAGCTTTTCATCTCATTGAGTGCATGTTTATTTAATGACCCCACCAAAGCTAATAGACCTAATAGGTCTATCTAATTTGCACAGGAATATCAATCCCATGCTCACTTATATGAAAGCCCATCTTTTTGAATTTAGAAGTCTGGATTCCCCAATCTTCTCCCCTTCAAATATAGTGGCTTAAAACTGCTTTCACTTCCATCCAATACAACTAGCCATACTGGTTTCGAGTGAAAGAAATTATAATTAATAACTATCAGATGCTGGTTTGGAAAATGCTGTTTTAAGTAAAGGGTCAGAGACTCTTTAGCTAGTCTATGTCTAGTCTCTTATGGCTAGTCTAGAGAAAAGAAGGAGTAGACTCTGTGGGTGACATGATAGCAATATTCCAGTATTTGAAGGGCTGTCACAAAGAAGAGGGGATCAACTTATTTTCCAAAGCATCAGAAGGCAAGACAAGAAACAATGAACGGAAAATAATCAAGCAGAGAAGCAACCTGGGATTAAGGGGGAAAAAACCTCCTAACAGTGAGAACAATTAACCAGTGGAAAAAGTTGCCTCCACACGTTGTGGGTGCTTCATCACTGGAGGTTTTTAAGAAGACAGCCACTTGTCCAAAATGGTACAGGATCTCCTGCTTGAGCAGGGGGTTGGACTAGAAGACTTCCAAGCTCCCTTCCTGAGGGAAGTTGAGAGTCCCCAGTTGTATAAATGGCCAGTGGGGCACGACCCTACAGGTGGAAAGGGGAAATCAGAAAGCATGGGCTACCTACCCACTACAGACTCTCTATTCCACGGGTCTCCAGCCTTGGCAACTTGAAGACTTGTGGACTTCAACTTCCAGAATTCCTCAGCCAGCTGCTGAGTTGCCAAGGTTGGAGACCCCTGCTCTAGGTCGACTCCAAGCAATTACTCCCTTTCCGTTTGAAGGCAATGGGACGTCCCTAGAACGCTCTTAGGATCTGAGGTAAAGTGTATGAAGATGAACCTGATTTTTGCGATGGGGCAACTCCTGCTGATAACAAAAGGAGGCATTAAGACCCTCTTGGATTTACAGTAAGCAAGCCTGAGCGCGCCCAGGCAAAACACCATTCAGGGATACCACCGAAGAACCCACGAGGGCCACCACGAACCCTCCGGTCACGGGGGGGGGGGTCCTGAGAAAATAAAAAAAACCCGCCTCTCGGCCTTGAAAGTAGCCACGCCCACTGCGCTTATCCCCCCCCCCGCCCCGTTATCGGCCAGCCGTATAGCCGTCTTTCGCACTCACAGGAAGTTTTCCATGGAGATTCTCACGATAGCGCCCTCGACGAACGGTGGACCCGCGCTTCGTCGATCGCCCGATCGCGACTGGCTTTCCCTCGAGGTTCGTTTATTAGAGCGATTCCTGCCGTCGCTGCTCCCCGCCGCCTCAGTATCTTCAGATTTACGCTTGCCAGAGGCCGCCATCTTTGCCGCCGCCCGCAACAACTAATGCGAATTCTAAAGTAGGCTAGGCGAGCGACAGTGCGCGCTCGATTCCCATTGGTTGCTCTGACCTCTCGTTAGGCTGCTGGCGGATGTGATTGGTTATCACAATCCTCCGTCTCGTGAGTGTTTCCGTTAGAAGAAAACAGGTCACCATTTCCTCTTGTCTGTCGCATACCGGCCGGGGAGGAAGCGTGGGAGATCTTAATGTCTATTGGATGGTGAGGGGAAAAAGGGCGGGAACGAGCGTTTTCATTGGACGCGAGAAGCAGTGGGGCGTTTCTCTGAAACCTTGAGCTGTTCTGGAAGCTATTCAATTATCTATTACTCCTTAATAATTTGTAGTAGACATTTTTAAGTACATTACGAATTAGGATTAGTAGATTTTGGACGGAAGAAACTTGCTCTCCTGCTACCTTAGCGGTCGTCCCCAATTTACGCGAGAGAGAATTTTTGGCCCGCTTAGAAAAAGCCTCTCCCTGATAAACTAAAAGTAGTTGCTGGTGGTTAGGAAAGGAGGTAGGCGCGCTAGTTGGGAGCAGAAAAAAAATGAGTATCCTGTACAAAACTGACAATACGTAGTTTCTAAACCAACCCGTGTCAGTGTAGAATAGGATTGCAAATCACAATTATCAATGAGTGTTACAGAAGTAACTATGACAGAGGTTGGGTTTGAACACAAGCATCACATGATATATATGTGATCCTTATCTATCCAAGGACTTCGTTGCTTTTTTTTTATCCTCTTAAGACAGCTTAAGGATAAACTAAGGCAACTTGGCTTTCCATGGGAAAGTCTTTGTGTGCATCGTTTTTTCCCAGCTTCGTATTCTCCAGATTTGTAAACTTGTGGCACTAGTTAATTGGCATATTCTAAAATATTTAGACCAGAGCTTTCCAACTTTAGCAACTTTTGAAGACTTGTGAACTTCAAATCCTAGAATTCACCAGCCAACATGAGTCAAGATCATGTGCGGGAAGATAAGAAAGGTGAATCCATCTTTCAATAGCAAAAAAAAAGGGAGTAAAAATAATGGTAGAAAAAATGGCTTTTTGCTCCCTCTCCTTTTTTTTCCCTATCAAAAGTTCAGTTCACTTCCTTTATTTTCCTGCACATATGCTTATTTCATTTTGGAATGGAGGTTGCAAGTCAAGATTAAAACTAGCCTAGTTTGTCAGGTGCTGTTAAGCTTAAATTCTAGTAAGAATAATAACAATGCTTTGATTGTATTAAGACTTTCAGTCCTGTAAGCATATTAAGGCAGAAAGGAATGAAAAGTATTAGTATGCTCCTATCTTGTGGAGTTTATTTTGCTTCTATCTTTGCCCATTTTTGTTTGAGTTAATGATGTTATGTCTACCTGGATTTAGTGAGCTCCGAGGAAGATACTGGAAATCTTCAAAGGTTAATGATAAAAGTGAATTATTATTTTTGGCACATACCCTTACATACTTTTGTTTATAAATAACTTAATTCTACCCATCAGTGCTTTCAATACCCACTTTTGTGTGCAGCAAGAGGAAAGCACTACACAGAAAAAGGAAACTAGCTCTTATAAATTCACTTAATTAGTGGAATGTCAAGGCCATTTGACTCCAGACAACTCTAGATGGATTACATAATAAAAGGAATAAAAACAAAGAAGATCATGAGAGTTCCTTAACCTCTGAAAGAAGGGAACAACATCCAAAAAACACCCCAAGGGAAAAACAATGGGATAAACAGCCCTCCTACCTCCAAACCTGGAACCAGAGCCAAGTTTTCAATGACTTTGAAAACACCATCATGGTAAGTTGTATAGATGTCTTTTTTAGCTTTCATATGCTGTAACAGAAGTAGCTTTCTAAGTTCTGACAGATCACATTGATTAATTGAAGGGACCAGAAGCCCATCCACTCTGCCAATCAAGGAATTGGAATGCTTCAGATCTCTTCAGTTAAATGTGTCATCTAATGTCTTTTTTGTTATGGTGCCTTAGGATAAATTTAGATTCTGAAACGACTAGGATGTGGCACTTAACAGGAAATTCACTAAAACCAATGGTAAGGTAAAGGTAAAGGTTCCCCTCGCACATCTGTGCTAGTCGTTCCCGACTCTAGGGGGCGGTGCTCATCTCC
>JANHJO010007606.1:259086-270099 GCA_032468235.1 Pseudoxyrhopus heterurus | reverse complement strand
CTTCAGCTCTGATTGGGTGGTGGGGAATGGAAAGCTCCAGTCAAAGCTGAAGAAGCTGCTTGGATGAGAAGCGAAACGTCTTCAAAGAAAAACCAGAAAGTCCAGTTGCCTCTTGAAAAGAAAGCACCTTTGGGACAACCATGACCCGGATGACTGAGAATCTCCATAGACATGTTGTGAAGTCTGTTTTTTTCTTTCTTTCTATAGTTATTGCTGTTGGACTTGAAATGTCTTGAGGAGAGCGAGATCTTGAACCAATTGGCTAATCGCTCTTCCTTGATCACTGGCTTTGGAATCTAGTCCGAAGCATGCTTAGGTTGAGTTTGTTGTTTAGTATTTTTTACATAGAATTAAAGATTTGTTCTGTTGGTCGCAATAGTTGAGGTCCTGTTTTAGTTTTATTTCAGGTAGTCACAATGAAATTATTGCAGATAAAGTTTTGCATAACCCTTTACATCCTCTTAATTTCAATGGGATGCCTGGATGCAGCCCAATATTTAGTTTAACTCTCGACATAAACATAATTCCCGTAACTGTAGAAAGACTGGCATCATATGCAGCAATTACATATTGCGTAACTGACTGGCTTATTTAGTGTATTTTAGTTTTCACGGAGTTGTATAGCAAAGTAGACAGGGCTTCCCATCAGGCTGACAAAGTAAAGTACAAATGCTGGCAGTTAAGCTAGCATTTATGTCAGCTCTATAATTAGCAGTCATGTGGTAATGATAGGTTACTAAGAATTGAGAATAGGCATCAGAGAAATTAAATGGGAGGGCAGGTTTAATAGTCCTGTGAAAGCAACCACATTCACCAGAACTGGAGGGGTTTGTCAAAGAATGGTTGCTTGACTGTCCACCATGAAGAAAGCATTCAAAAGCATCCTGGGTAACTTTTCATCTGGATGAAGTGTTGGGGGGAAATTAAGGTGCTACCATGTCATTTTTACATCCTCCAGTCACTATTTTCTCCCAATCAGATGTCTGCTTGCCCCCAAGTTCTGCTACTGGGGATCTGACTAGGAGCAATGTCACTCTGCAGGCATTGAACACCTTGATTATTGCTTATCAGGAGCCTCAGCTAGCAAGAGCAAAATTGCCAGACCTCAAAGATATGCTACTTAGCAGAACTGCCCTGGGTAGTTATTTACACACACGCACGCGAACACACACACTGGGTATGTATGAAAATAAGTGGGTAGGCAGGTTTTTCTCCCCTGCGCTGCCTTATAACTTCCTAATTGCAAATGTGATTATATCCAATGGGAACATCTTTTGTTGGCTTTCTTACTTGAGAAGTACTTGATGGCCATTAATCTTCTGGCCACTCATAAGATGAAAATGTGCTGCACTTCTATACCTGCAGTCTCAGGGAAGCTATTAGTCAAAACTGACCATGTGTTGTCTGGTTAGAAGAAATAAAGCAATATCCTTAGTGCTGACCCTTTTTATCTATATATAATGTTATTAAAATTTGAAGAGAATCTCAATATAATTGAAGTGTCAGTCATACTTTTTTTTGTTTCATATAACTATTTTAAATAGATGGAAGGGAAACCAAAGATTCAGTTAACTGGATTTAAGAATGAAGAAAAGAAGATTCTAATCCAGTTGCTTCTCAAATTAGACTGTGTTTTCTTTAACAGTGAGGTAAGTGATAGTACTTGATAAATAAATAAGGTAATTATGGGCCTGCAGCAGTTTTATTGGAAAGAGTTTCTGATTGGAAACTGAACTCAGTTTCTTGTCTTGGTATAAATGAACACGTACGTACTTAACGTACGTTTCTTGTCTTGGTATAAATGAACACGTACGTACTTAACACACACATCATTTGCAGAATAAAGAGTAAGAAATTAAGGCATGAGATAAGGAAGTACAGTACCAAATGGACTCATAGATATTAATCTATAACTCTTATCGTGGTTTTGATTATTATAAGTTTTAAACATATTGTTTTTCAGTAAGATAAGGTGGAAACTAAATTACCAGTTTTAGTCCTGCCTATAGCTCTGGCAGTATTGCTTAATAAGGGGACAGTAGTCATTTTGCCACATTTTGATCATATTGCCACAAGTACAACCAAAGCTCAGTTTTACTCCAAACATGCCCATACTATTTTATGCAAGCTAGAATATTCTGTGGAACCAACATACTACTGTGTGCATCCCACTAAGAGCTACTTGTTAATGCAATGTGCTGATCCACAGTAAAGATGCCTACTAATCCTTAACACGCGTTTTAATAACAATTCTATCTTTTTTTCTTTAGCAGTATAAAAATTGTACTCATCTTATAGCAAAAAGGCCTTGCAAGAGTGAAAAGTTTCTAGCAGCTTGTGCAGCAGGTAAATATAATATACTGTAGTCATTTCAGATGATACAGTGATCAGTTGCATGTAGTAATTCTTTGGAAAAGAATGGCACTTGAAAATATAGCAGAGACCTTGACATGGATTTCTCTGCTGCTTATATACAAAAAAGACTATAATTTGACATGTCTGTAAAATAAAAAACAAAAACCTAACACGTTTTTTTCTTTTATTCTTTATATACATCCACGTTATCATGAATTGAGAGTAAGCACCATTATGTAAAGTGCAAAAATGGAAGTAAAAATGCTAAGCTGAATGAATTAAAGGCCAATATTCAAATCATAGTTTATGTCAACATATTCATTATTCCTCTCCTTAGCTTTCAAACCCTTCTCGCTTCTACTCCTAAACATAGATTATTGATGGCAGTATTATGTAGATGGCCTGTATAGTAATGTATAGTAAAATCCTCCTAGAACCAGCTGTTAGGTTTGGAGTGGCTTTTGCTCCAAATGATTTAATACTACAGAAATTGAAATATATCCAAAGCTTCATTTTTGCGTCACCCCAAACATAACACTACATTGTAAGTTTATAGAATGCACTATCTATAACTTGACTTACAAAAGTGAGTTTGGTATAAGTGAATCACTGCAGTTGTTAAGGTAGTAACATGGTTGTTAAGTGGATCTGGCTTTCCCATTGATTTTGCTTGTCAAAAGATCTCAAAAGGTGATCACATGACTCCACGACACTGCATCTGTCATAAATACATGCCACTTGCCAAGCGTCCAAATTTTGATCACATAACCATAGGGATGCTTCAGAAGTCATATGAAAAATAGTAACATCACTTTTTTCAGTGCTGTTGTAACTTCAGATGGTCACTAAACAAATAGTTGTAAGTGGAGAGCTACTTGTATTCGGCTCAATGATATTTTTTCTCTATATCTGGAAACACAAAACTTTTGCTGAATTTATTTTCTTTTTATATTCTATTATCTTTTTATATTCTATTACCTTAAAAGCTGTTTGGTTATTTTTTCTCCAAATGTATCTTCTAATAATGTTATTTCTAATAATCTCCATTAAAATAAGTACATAATGACTTGCCTCCAGTTGAGTTTTATCCTAGTAAGAGGAATGTATCCCTCCAAACTGATAGAGGGATTTGGGTAGTTCTCCAGACAAGATTGGCTATGTCAGAGGCATTGGATTTTTTTTTTTAAATAAGGGGTTCAGATCTGGTAAATTCAGTATTTTCAGATATCGGGGAAGTCCCTTAATTATCACTCTGAGGCCTTCAGTTATGATTGGCATGACAATGGATTTCTTTTTCATTCTGTTCAATTTTGATGTCATATTTAAGTCCCTGTAGTTCATAATTTTTTCCACTTGTTTTTTTCTTAATAAAAGTATAACCTGGTGTAGCAACATCAATGAACCAGATTTTCTTCTTTTCAATAACTTTTATATCAGGCATGTTATGAATAAGTTGCTTGTCTGTTTGAATCTTAAAATCCTGTAAGATGTTATCTATTCATTTTCAAAAACTTCTCAACTTGATGGTCCCAATAGTTTTTATATTTACATTTATATTTTTGCCATAATTTGATGTTATTTTGCCCAGCTTCTTTAAATTTGGAGTCTGTACAGCCTTTTTCATTTTGTTTGAGGAATAAGAAGTACACATCCATAAATGTAAACATCCATAAACATTCAGTTTGGAAAAATTTAAAAACTATTCAGAAAATCCTTCATTTTCATGATGAAAGAAATCTATGGAGCAATTGGATATTTAAATACCAATGCAATCTTCTTATTTGGTGGAAGCCAAATAAGTCTTTCCAACTTTGAATGGAAATTGGGTAGTATCTATAAATCATAAATCACTTTTTTCAGTGCCATTGTAATTTTGAACAGACATTAAATGAACTGTTGTAAGTCAAGGACTACCTGTACTCTAAAAAGTACCAATTGTGTAAGAAGATTTGTGAATTGGCAATTTTTTGAAATCTGCTAGCCTGTTCCTGTTCTTCTCTGTTGTGACTCAGCTAAGATAAGGAATCCTTGCTTTTACTGTTTATATTTACATTATTTGATTTTGTCATATTTCTTCTAGCAATCCAATGCATTGTCTTTGACTTTCCATATATGAACAGAGTATCTTACATTACTGTTGTTTATGCTTAAAAGGATTTTGTTTACTTTTTTCCAATCATGGTTGTGCAAAAATAACTTGAGCATGTTCCATTTCTCATCTCTATTGTTAATAGTTATTAACTGCTCAAATATTAAAATTACAGTCTCTTAATGAGAAAATTGTCTAATCAGAGTTTAGACAGGAAGCAGAATGTACTTTGGCAATAATTTCTTATATTAGAAATGAGCTGAAGATGATTCTTGGATGAAAAGTGAAACATCTTCAAGAAAAAAACAAAGTCGAGTTGCCTTTTGAAAAAGCACTTTTGGGAAATATCATGGTACTTAACAAATTCAAGATCTCCTAAAATCTTCCCCCTAAAGATGACCACATATATTTATTCCACAATATCCCCATCTGGATTGAGCAAATGTCTCTCATTTGGTTCTGAATTTTTAATAAGATGTATAATAAATGAAATATGTATTACCATTATGAGTGCATGATGTAGTTATAGCATTTAAGTATCTGATAATTATGATTTCATTCATCCAAGCCACCATTATTTTTATCAATTTTATTCCATTAAAATATGCTATAACATATATTTCAGTCATAGAATTCTGTATTATAGCATAATGTAATAGCTTGTCCCGAAGAGGCTGAGAGTACCTTTCCATCAGATGATTGCTGGCATCCAAAGCTAGCACCTATAGAAATACCATCTGGTAAAATAGTACTATGCAGTGGCACAATCTGCTTTGCTCTCCGATGAAACTGATTGGCATCAAACTATGAAACAAGCTAAAGTTTGTTTTTATGTAAAATACATGCTATTGCTGCCACTGATATGAATAAATAATGAAAAAATTAGGCAATGTGTTACTTCTGAGTATATTTCCATAGGATTACAGTATTTATTATAATATGATAATATGCTATTAAATAGGTAGTTATATAGGTCTTTAGCTAAGATCAGGATTTAATGATGCCTAGAAAAAAATATACATTAAAAAAACCCTGTAAATTGTTAGATATAGTAATATAAAATGTCATTTAATCTCTAATTGTTTTGTCTTAAGAATTTTTGCTTATTTTTATATTTGACCTTTGACAGCAGTTTGTTTACACAAAAATTTGGTGGTTGACACTTCATTTGTTTTTCAGGAAAATGGGTACTAACTAAGGACTACGTAATTAATAGTGCTGAAAGTGGCAGATGGCTTGATGAAACAACTTATGAATGGGGTTATAAAATTAAAAACGATTCTCTTTATTCACCTCAAATGCAATCTGCACCTAAAAGATGGCGCGAAAAGCTCAGTCATTCTGGTGCTACAGGAGCCTTCCACAGATGGAATGTTGTTCTGTTTATTATGAGTGGTAATAAACGAAAGGATTCTTTGATAAGGTAGGGAACAGCTGAAATTTTATCTAATGAATGATTAAGGCATTAGAAAATAATTGTATTTTTTTCTTATTACTAAGCTGGATATCAGTTCTTTTGTAGTAGTATTCTTTAACTGATATGTTCTTAATATGTGTTAATCTCTGCAATTAAACATCTCTTTAATATACCCACATTGTTAATTGTGGGTATATTTTTAGTGCACAAAGCAGTGGAATAAAATTCTGTTTCTGTACAGATAGCCCTTGATTTAGATGGCAATTGGGAATGGCAACTTAATCTCTAAGCAATGTGGTCATAAAGCAGGACAGCATGTTTAGCAATGGCAATCCCTATAGTCCCAGTTGCTATTGTTAAGTGAATCCCACAGTCACTAGCTGAAGCAACTTCTTGCCAGTTTCCCAACCAAAGTCAGTGGGGGAGCCAGAAATTGCAAGCCCTAGACAATTGTAAGTGGCAGCAGCTTGGTGGGAGAGTGTCACCTTCTCAAGTGGACCAGATTGGACACATAACCAGATATACCAATTCTTCCTTATTTATTATAAGGCTACATTGCAAGTCTGATGGTACAAATCTCCCACCATCTCTTTTACATCCTGAGAAATTACCATATTTTTCAGAGTTAAAGGCGTACTTTCTCCCCTCCCCCCCCAAAAGTGGGTGGAAATGTCTGTGCATTTTATACAGCCAATATTGCAGTGGGGGGAGGGGTTGGTGTGGTGCCGATCAGCTGGCAAACGGGTGGCGGTGGCAAACGGGCCATGGCAAACAGGCCATGGCGAATGGGCCAGATGAATACCGGATGGATGCTGGGAGGCAGAGGCAGATTTTTTTTTTTCCCTCCCCAAAAGCTAGGTACATCTTACACTCTGAAAAATATGGTACCTTAGTTCTTTTCTGAGTGTCTTCCTTATGCATCTGTGGTATTCCCTCTCTTATCTGAGCATATTTTCTAACCATCCATCCTATCCTATCCCCACATGCCATAAGAGGGAGGAAATGCACAAAGGTGTGTGGGAGAGTCAGGAATTGTACACTCCAGGAGAGTCACACAAGATGTGTGAGACAGTGCATGAGAGATGTGCAGGTCAGGGAGAGAGTGCGAGATGTGCACTGTAGGATATAAATATGATAACTCCTAGGTGGGATGGTATGCAAATGTATATAGACACGCATGCATTATACCAATGTTTTATTTTAAGGATCTTTCCCCATTTACATCAAACCATGGCACAAATTTACCATGGCAATATTTTTCTGTCATGTTCCATGATATAATTGTCTCACTACCATCCATGAGATAGAAATAAGTTATGTGCTGACATTAAAGTAGTATTTTCCATTTATTTTGATACCATTCCAAGTGCAACAAGTTATAAAATCTGATTGATTTTGTCACTCATTACTGATGAAGAAAATCAGATGACTTCCGTGATTCCAAACACAGGCAAGCGGGGATAGAAACTGGTTATAAGGAGAGCAAATTTCAAGCCAAAACAGTTTTTTGTTGACTTGGGAATAGGTTGATAGCACTTAAATTTAACATTAGAAAATGTCTGAGTGTTATTGTTGTTTTAATTATTTAACTTTCAGTGTTTTACTTTCAATGTTATTTCTTCCCTTAACATCATTTCTACCTGGAACAGTTAATAGAGCTTGAACAATGAGAAATCATGACATTCACTTATAATAATAAGAATAGTTAGAATGTTTTATAGGTAATGAAGTACTGTTAGAGAGATTTATATACATGTAAACACATGCATATACAAGGACCTATCTTCATAGACGCATAGGTATACATATCCATTTTGTGATTCTGGGAAAGACTGGGAAAGAATTATTATTTTTATAAACTTAGCTTTTGAAATAGAATCATATTTAAATTTGAAATATTTATCTTTCCATTTTTTTCAGAGTTCTAAAAGCTGGGGAGGCCAATATTTATACAGCACTAAGTACACCTAAGGATATTACCCATGTTTTAACTAATAATACAATATTAAATCAAGGAAAACTGAAACATCTCTTTGTGGCTCCATGCTATCCAATTCGTTATTTAGGAACTTATCTTTTAGAGGCAAGTATATAAACAAAATTCATGCTTTAAACATTGCTGAGGAGTCACGATCAACTAGTTCCAAGTTAAATTATCATTGTGAAACAGTTCCGACTATATCATATTAGTTTCTAAACTTAATGTAAAAAAAATAGATATGGTTCTAAAGTGAGAATCATTAGATATCATTACATTCATTATTTTTCTTATGTTGAATCAAATATGGCACTATTCAGGGCATGCCTGTGATTTTGTATGTTTGAGATTAACTAGTCTTGACTATCAAGAATTGCTTAACTGGAGGGAAGAGTTATTACAGCCTCAGCTCAATTAAATAATAACTTGCTAAATGTGAATACAGTTGGCACACACATACGCAGTCTTTTTACATTTTCCTTCATGTTAGCAGCACATAAATTCAAAAGATACACTTAGTCACAGTTGCCTGTTACAAACAAATTAGGGATTATGACTTTTTCTTGTTTTTATTTGCTTTGCTTTACAGAAGAATGAAAGAAAAGGGATATAAACACATCAGAATTCATAGAGAAAGCAATTCAATATTTGAACAAAGCATTAAACCTTAATCATATGAAATAATTTATCACTCTTTTTATTCACAACAGAATGAACACATATCACTAAACCAACTATTGTGGATCTCTCTTTCCATCATAAGCAAATAACTTTGGTATACCCCAAAGTTCCATGTTCAATATATTGAACATTACCTTCTTTATTTTGTTTATTTATATAATGTTATTTATATTCCACCTTTATTATTTTTACAAATAAGGTAGTGAACATCCTGCACACCTTCCTAGAACTCATGGTCTCCTGGTTTTTCCTAATCATTAGACCAAACTGGCTTTTCAAAATTAACATGTTATTGTTTTTCTTAAAACCATAGTAACAAATTTGTGGATACTTGTCTAGATAGGATAAGTCCATATACATGTAAGTATTCTCTCCATGATTTTATACTTGGAGCATAATGAAATTGACCACCAGCCTTTTCCTAAGAATTTCTGATATGTCCAATAAATATGAACACTCTAATGTGGAATACAACTCATGATAAGATCACATGAAACATATTTATTACTATTTGACTCATAACTATTAACATGTTAATGTCAGACATTCCAGTTCTTTGTTCCAAATTCTTAAATTAATCCATGTTAATCTTAATAATATTTTTAATTGTCTGTTTAAAAATATGCATTCAAAACTATCCAAAACATGTTTCGATGCTAACAATAATCCAGGAATAATAATTGCTGTGAGTACAACTAGACCAAATTGCAAAATCAAGAGATGTTTTAATTGAATGTAGCCATTTCCCAGTTTTAGATAAGGCAAACTCCAGGAATGATAATTGCTGTGAGTACAACTAGACCAAATTGCAAAAGCAAGAGATGTTTTAATTGAATGTAGCCATTTCCCAGTTTTAGAAAAGGCAAATTCCTTCTGCAGTATCTCAAATGGTTTTGAAAAAAATGACTGGCAAAAAGCTGATCTAAAGTGTTCATACCTATTAGCCAATGAACAACAACAACAAAAACTCTGTGCTTGTAAAACCAGAAAATCCAGAATTTTGCCAAATTGTTTCTAGAAGCAGCAGAATTAGAAACCAGCTTTAAATCAAGGATTAAATTTTTTATCTATAACTTTTGACTTGTAGCGTATTAGTTCAGAGAATAGCTTTTTATTAACAAATGGAAAGCTATGAGAAATTCATTTCTGGAAATTTTCATATATGTAATTAAAAAGGTAAAATATCTTCTGATGGGCTGCGTTTTTTCATGTATCACGGCTTAATCTTGAACAAGAACAATACATTTCTATGCCTAGATTTCCTCATTCAATCCTCATATTCAAAACTACTATACAGTATGTAGATATTTGAAACCTACTGTATATGTTGACTGTTTAAGTAGGTTCTTTTCAAACTTATTCCCTCTGATTTACAATTGCTTCAATATAAACAGTACTATTTTATATTAAGTTGTGTATTTCTGCTCTAATTATATTTTAACTATAATTTTTTGAGTTCATACTATTCTGTACAAAAAATAATGTATTATATGTAATGTTAGAATGAAATTAAAAGCAACATTGAAGAATACCAGAAGAAAAATGTTAAATATGAGGAAGAATCAAGAGAAGCAATGGTTGATAAGCAATTTGATGAAATGAAAAATGCACTTATCAAGCATATATATTATGAACAGGTAAGAACTAATCTTTATAAACCTCTTGCTCTCGTGGTATGAAAGAACAGGAACAAAAGCAACTGCAAATAAAAGAATGCAACTTATGTAAACAGAGTTGAGCCAAAATTATTCTAACATACTTAGTTTGGCTGTCATTGTTAATTTCAATTTAGTGAGGATTTCCAATTCTGATTTAAAATAGCCAGAGCAAAGACATCCAGTGATGACCTTGGGTGAAGAATTAAACGTAAGAAGCTTTAGATATTAAATTGAGATTTTACTAAACCTCAGATATGAAATCCCAAAAATGGATTGCCAGTGGAAGGGGTTGAAAACCTGTATTTAAAGAAGAGATGCATGACTTAGTTACTAGAATTTTTTTTAATTAAAACCTATTTAGTAAGTGTGAATACTATTCAAGAACAACTGAGGTATTTTTCAGATAGAACTGAATATAGTGAAAGTTGTTTCAGTCTTACACTTGTTACTTCAGGTAATTTGATACTTACTTTAAACAATGGAAACCTAATAGGCATTATCTGCTCTAGAACCCTCCAAAGTCTTTTCAGGTTGTTGGGGGCCTTTCTGAACAATTTGAACTATTTTGGAAGGTAAAGTTGCTAAAAATTGTATAAAAGTGTTTTTATAGAAATCAGTCTAAAAAAGCATTAATCTAAAATGAATGTAACACTATACTTTATATCAGAGGCTATACATTTAGAGGGCAAAGTAGCAAAATATATATACAGTACAGACCAAAAGTTTGGACACACCTTCTCATTCAAAGAGTTTTCTTTATTTGCATGACTATGAACATTGTAGATTCACACTGAAGGCATCCAAACTATGAATTAGCACATGTGGAAGTATAGTA